>CM053626.1:331518048-331537312 GCA_028646595.1 Phalanger gymnotis | reverse complement strand
AAGCCTCTGCTGTCCCAGACATGTCACTCAAACTCATGTCTAAACTAAGCCCTCCCCTGAGGCAAGGAGGCACCAAGGACACCCAAATCTTGGGCCTGGGGCTTAGCACTTAGCAAGATTCAATGAAATAGCTGAATCACTCAAAGCAAACAAAAGCCAAACTCTTCAAGGGCACTTGTTGAACTAAGTGCTAAGGAGCCCTTTTTGCTTCCCAACACAGGGCTAGAACTACTGGAGTTTGAAGAACAGGGATCCTTGGTCTGGAATACAGAGATCACTAAATCCTGAGGCAGGCCAAGAGCTTAAGGGCAGGTGTGTTAGCTCTTTGCTCCTTGGGAAGAGCAAGAGAATTTTTTGAATGTTAAATATATTGTCCGCACGTTGTTGTTCCTAGACTGTAGAGCTGGAAGGGACCACAGAGGTCATCTTCTTCTGGTTTCTCATTTTATGGGAGAAGAATGAGGCCCTGAGAAGCTTGTGACTCACCAAAAGTCGCAAGGCAGTAAACAGAAAAACCAAAACTTGGCCTAAGTCTTTGGCCTCCACATTCAGCCATGGCCCCACCTCACAGCGCCACACTGCTCCGGTGGGCCTTGGAGAGTGTGTGCTCTGCCGCTATTTAGGGTTCAAGAATCTAGAGTCATTTCCAGCACATGCCAATGACTCCTGACCGTATGTCCCCATCTCCATGCCTTCTATTTCCTAATCTCTGAGGACTACTGGATATCACTCAGTGGGCACAGCAGAATCTCTAACTTAACACGTTCCAAACCAAGCCTATGAATGAACATTCCAGTGCATTTTCCACACAGGGACAATGCGATCTTCCAAAACTGTGGGTCTGACCACATCACTCAGTGGCTCCCAATCGATCCCCTCCAGGATCAAGCAGGAAGTGCTCCATTTGTTGTCCAAAGTCCTTCCCACCCTGGTCCTTTTCCATCTTTCCCATCTTTTGACACTGCTCCCCTCCTCCCCGTCAACACTGGCCTCTTTGCTGCCCCTCACACATGATGCTCCCTCATCTCATGACTTTATGCATCTTCTCGGGCTGTTCCCTATGCACAGAATCCTCTCTCTCCTTGTTACTGGCTCCTCACTTTCTCGGCTTCTTTTGAGATTCAGCTCAAATCCAACCTTCTGAAAGAGGCCCTTCTAAATGCCCCTTCCCCACTCCCTCACATAAGCAGCGCCTTCCCTCTCAGCGCATCACCCATTTGCCTGGCAGACTGTCTTGTGTGTGCCCATGTCTCTTATTAGTAGTAACTTAGAGCATTTTTTTGGGGAGTAGGGGCTGTTGCTAATTTGTATTTTTTCCTTAAACAGTACATGCTTACTTATATTCTTTGACCATTTATCAGTTGGAAAATGACTTGCTTTTTAGCCTTTTATTCGCTCCTTATGTATCTTGAAAATAAGACCCTTAACAATGAAACTCGCTATTTTTTCCCAGTTAACTGTTTCCTTCCTGATTTTAGCTGAAATGGCTTTGTTTATACAAAAGCTTTTAAAATTGTATGTAATCAAAATTGTCCATTTTTCTTTTGTGATCTTCTCTATCTCTTGTTGGACCTTTCCCCCTGTCCATACATCTGAAAGGTATTTTGTTCCTTGCTCCCCTAATTTCCATGTCATGAATTCATTTGGAGCTTATCTTGATATATGGTACAGAGAGCTGGTCTGTACCTAGTTCTTACCAGGCTGCTTTCCAGTTTTCCCAGTAGTTATTGTTAAATAGTGAGTCCTTATCCCAGTCACTTTAATCTTTGGGTTTACTGAACACTAGGCTACTACCATTTCTTAGTCAGTATCAAATGTTTTGGTGATAATGGCTTTTCAAACAGTTTGAGGCCTGGTGCTGTGTTATCTGTGGGGACATGTCATATTTTTGTCTTCATACCCATTGAGCCTGTTTGTTGTTGAAATGTCTTCTTTTGCTAAGAAAATTGCTCATCTGCATACTTTTAAAGATTAGATTGTGAGTCCCTTGAGGGCAGGGTCTGTCTTCTACCTTTCTTTGTATCCCCAGCACTTAGCACAGTGCCTAGCACACAGTAGGTAATTAATAAGTGCTTATTGACTGAATGAGTAAAGTGGATGAAAGGCAAGGAAGTATCAAACAGCAAACCAGTATCAGCAAAGTATTAGCTTATCTGCTCATGGGGAAAAAAAAAAAAAAACAAAACACTGTAAAAACTACCATCAGTTCTACCCTTTTTTCTTATTAACTTCCAAATAGAAGAGATGGGCATTTTAAAATCTCAAGTGCTGGACAGCTCTGCTCAAACCGCCACTTCCCTCAAATCAATTGTTATGCCAGAATGAGGCTTTGCCTCCATGAGGGAAATGAGCATCAGGATTAATCCCAGTGACCTGGCCTTCATTCAGCTGCTTCCACACTGATTTTCCACACTCTGGTGGTGTTTACAGTATTCACTAATTTCAGCTGCAGAACCAACCACTCTCAAAGTGAGGTCTGGAGACCCTGGTGGGTCCCGAGTCTTTTTCAGGGCAGTTCAAACTATGTGGATGATACCGAGACACTAATTTCTAATGGTTAGGATTGAAATAAACAAAAGGCCTGTGTGGGAGTTGGGGGAGGGGGCTCAATTTCAGAACATGGAGGAGTCCCAGGACCAAAGTTTGAGAACCTCAGGCCTAGACTGTGGGGCTGAGACCAAAGTGAAGGACCCAGAGGTAGACTCAGCCCCAGTCACTGTGCCTGGCCATCCCAGCCCTGATCTGGTAGGGGCGCTTCTAGCTTTGAGAAAAAGACTGAACTTGAGAGACTTTCAGAGAGAACAGCTTAGGATGTGGGAGAACAAGCATGTGCCAAGGTCCAAGGAAACAATCTATGAGGCAGGAATAATGGAAATGAAACCAGAGAAAGACAAAGACAAATCTTGAGTCTTCATTTGTTGGAGAGGTGGGGTGCCAGGGGTTTGGGATGCTTTATACACTGCCAGATGCAGCTGGTTTCGCTTGACTGTACTTTCTCTGTAAGAGGAACTGCCAAGGGTGCCACCGTGCTCAGATCCCTGGGCCCAGAGTCAGGAAGATGTGAGTTCAAATCTAACTTCGGATACCCACTGGCTGCATGACCCTGAGTTGCCTCATTTGTAAGATGGGGACGATAATAGCGCTCACCTCCCAGAGCCGTTGTAGCATCCAATGAGACGATATTTGTAAAACACGAACTGTATCACAGTGCGTGGCATACAGTAGGTGCATAATAAGTGCTTATTCCCTTCCCTACCTCCTGGTACAAGGGAGGACTCACTTGGGAGAGTGTTGTGTTAGGAAATGGTGGATGGCAGAAACAAAAGACATGATTTTCTTTTTTTCCCAAAGTGAGAAAACTGTGAACTTGCTTATGGTTTCACAAATAAGGAGCCTGCTCACAGAAGTTAGCTTTAAAGAGGGTTTTCAGTTGGCCTGGCTGGTCAGATGTGGCTGCTGAGGACAAAGGCCAAAGCCAGCCGCTTTGGCGGGGGGGATGTGATAGGAACGTGTCCCTGAGTTCACCAAGGACAGGCCAGCAGAGCCCAGGCCAGCCTAGGAAGCCTCCAAGCTGAGGCCCGATGACGATGGGCTACATGTGGTTATCCAGGAACTAACCGGGCCACAGGCGTATGAACTGTTTAGGGCACAGGGTCCAGGCTCTGCTGATGAAATCTGTGGCCTCAGAAAAAGCAAAAACAAATTTCAAGTTTCAAAAGCCTGTTTCTCACTGTATTGGTTTTTGGTTTGCTGGTCTGCAAAGCAAGTGTGCCATTAATGTTTATCAACATGAGCGAACTTCTAATATGGAAACTCCCTCCACTGATGCTGGAGTGTCCAGGATCCCTGTGGCAGGGCTTAAACTTGGCTCTTGCTGACTCTCTTGTGTCCCAGGGTCTCTCAGGTGTTGAAGGAGGTATGAACTCCAGATGGCGAACCTTCTGACAGAACCCAGCTCACGCTGCCACTCTATGCCACAGGACTGGATCGTCACCAACACTGGTACCAAGGCAGAAAGCCGTCACACGCAGGGTTAACTCTGAACTGGCTCTTGGCTGACGTTACCTCAGAACGTCCACCTACACATCTACACGTTCTTTTTACTCTTCTGGATCCCAGAGCTTTCTCCTTGCTGGGTGGGCTCTGGCAGAACCCCGCCACTCATGGTCAGGAGGCAGGAAGGCAATCCGCACTTCTAATTTGTAATTTTATCCCAGATGTCTGTCTGTCCCCCTGCTTTTCCTTCCCTCTCTTCCTGTCTTCTCACATGCCAAGGGACTAAGGGAGGGAAAATATCTTTGCCTTTTAAAAAAAGTAGAGTCTGTAAATCACAGGCCACCGGGCAAACTGACCAAAAGCATTATTAAAAGGATAGCTGGTAAGCGCACAGCAAAGGAAGGTGGAGACCACAAAGAGCATGAGCAAGGCTTCAAACACAATGCCAAGTCGTGGGCATCCCAGGTCCCTTTTGGAAAGATTTCTAGTCGATGCTGGGGATGCGGTTTACTTTGACTCGGGTACCTCCTTTGACTACATCCCTCTCTCTCCACCTGGCCTGTGGACAAAATGGAGAGATGTAAAAGGTGGCAACGGTTTGAGTAGAATCCAGAACTGGTCCAGGTACCAGGCCCAACAAACAGCTCAAGGCTGTTGACGAAGCACAAAAAGGGAAGGTGTTCCAACAAGAAGCAGCATGTATTAAGACATGATTTAAGTCAATGTAAAATCTTTCACAAGATTTCACAAGAGGGGGAAAGGATGAGTCGATAATAGTGAATCAGAAAGGGGGGGGACAGAGCCAAGATGGCGGCTGGAAAGCAGGGACTGGCATGAGCTCCCTGCCAAGTCCCTCCAAAAACCTATAAAAATAATGGCTCTGAACCAATTCTAGAACTGCAGGACACACAAAATAGCAGAGGGAAGCAGGGCTCCAGCCTAGGACAGCCTGGATGGTTGCTGGATGAGGTCTTTTGTGCATGGAGCTGGGAGCAGAGCAGAGCCCAGCGTGGGCGATGCGGACCAGCCAGGCCAGGAGCCGGGTGCAGTATGCCCTAGCGCCCTGAATCAGTGAGCTGTGGCAGTTACCAGGCTTCTCAACCCACAGACACCAAAGACAACAGAGAAGAACTACAGAGCCCACCAAGTGGCGGAGGGAAGCAGGGCTCTAGCCAAGGACAGCCTGGATGATCTCTGGGCAAGGTCTATCCCACACAGAGCTGGGAGCAGAGCAGAGCCCAGCGTGGGTGGTGCAGACCAGCCAGACCAGGAGCCCAGCGCAGTATGCCCTAGCGCCCTGAATCAGTGAGCTGCAGCAGTTATCAGACTTCTCAACTCACAAACACCAAAGACAACAGAGAAGGTTAGTGGGAGAAGCTGCTGGGCACAGGGAGTTTGTGGTTTGGCCACCATCCTGGGGGCAGCTACAGAACTACAGCTGCAGTTGCTTCTGGCCCCAGGCCCACCTGGTGGGAGGATTTAAGTGGCTGATCAGAGCAGGAGTGCACAGCCTGCTGAAGATCTAAGTCCAGTCCTGTTTGGGGGTTCTTGGGGAAGGAGGAGAGTGGGGTGACAGAAGTGAGGGCTGACTGGGGAACAGGGCAACCAGAACATATGCCATCTTGGAGTGGGGGGGGAGGGTAGAAATGGGGAGAAAAGTTGTAATTCAAATTCTTGTGAAAATCAATGCTGAAAACTAAATACATTAAATTAAAAAAAATTTTAAAAATAGTGAATCAGAAAAAGCTTTGGATATTTTAATAGCCAGCAAGTTCGACAGAAGTCCAGAGAACAACACGGCAGCAGGTAAGCCTGTGCCGTCGGAGGGTGCTTTAAAAGACTCATCGTGTCTAAAGCAAGGATGGCGAGCCTCCTTTGGTCCTCTCCCTGGGCAGGCCACCTCTGGAGTTCTACAGTTCTGGGCACCACTTCAGGAACGACAGAGAAAAACTCAGGAGTGTCCAGAACAAGGCTATCGCGACAGCACGGGCCATCACATCATGGTGTACGAAGATGGGTCAAGGACCCAGAAAGGCTGCACCCGGAGAAGCTTTCACACTGACATTATGTTTACAAAGTGGTCATACTTACAAAACAGATTTCATTCCAAATCTAAAGTGCGCCTGGAAGGTGTTGCTTTTACGAATTGATTTCAGACCTTAGCAAAAGAAATCGCTCTTATAAAGAGCAATAATCCAAAGGGCCACAAAGCGTCTTCCTGCAAAGGCATTTTAGAGTCAAATATTAATAATTTTCAGGGAAAAAATTGAGACTGATTTCTGCATCATCCTCATCGCTTCCAAAGTCTTTCTGTGTCTCTGGAGGGCTACACTGGCCGTGTATTTTTCCGGTTTT
Organism: Phalanger gymnotis; assembly: GCA_028646595.1. Classification (NCBI taxonomy): domain Eukaryota; kingdom Metazoa; phylum Chordata; class Mammalia; order Diprotodontia; family Phalangeridae; genus Phalanger; species Phalanger gymnotis. The sequence goes on along the minus strand of CM053626.1, from coordinate 331,530,961 downwards.
CCTCTTTCTCCTGTGAGTGTACACGGGGTGAGTCATCTTTTTTGTCTCAGGATGCAGACCACCAGCCTCTTCTCTCTCCAAGGCCAGCTGGAGGCGGCTGTAAAACCTGTCAAGAGATAAACATTAGCCTTGTATCTCGGTATGGTCAGGAAAACAGTAACGACTGAAAGCTACGCCACCAACTGACAAAGACTGGGACGTGGTCCCAGGACTGGACAAACATAAAAATGACTGCTTCTTGTTACTCACACCTAAAAAATGGGATATAAAGAAATATACTCCCCCCACCCCAGCCCAGGCTTTAACTCTAAAAGCAACTTATAACTTCTTGACTTTAGTCAAGAAATGGCCTTGTGAGTTGGCCTGGGAGTCTGTCGCCCCTAGACAACCTTCTATCTGACCAGACAGAATGTATGCTTCTTGAGGGCAGGGATTGTTTCATTTTTGTATTCTTGTGTGGAAGCACCCAGTACCCTATGTAGTATGCAGAAGGCATTTAATAAATGCTCCTTGAGGCCATGACTACCCACCTTCCACACTGTTGGAGAGGGTGATTTAAAAAGGGTACGAACACAATGTCGTGTGCCAAAAGTGTGTGCAGGCATGCCTGGGAATGAGGAGGCTCGGCTGCTTTGCCCACATCTGCCACCACGAAGGTATGCTGTAGAATCTGTCACTGAGCCCTCCTGGGCCTCAGCTGCTTCCTCTGCAAAGTGAACAGGTCAGAAGGGCAGATTCCGAAGGTCGTGTCCAGCTCTGCAGGTGAATCAGAGTCTGCAGGAATGTCCAAGAGAGCAAATGCTTTGGAAAAGTACGGCAGCTCAGATATGGCGGTCAGAGCTCTGGACTGGAGTTAGAAGACCTGACAGCTCAGCCACTTGAGGTCAGAGTGACCATGGGCCAGTCACTTAACCTCATGAACTAGTATCCCCTTCTGCAAAAAGGGGACACTATTCCTCACCTCTCTGCTGTGCCCATCAAGTGAGCAAACAACTTGGGTAGAGCGTTCAGTTAGCCAGCTGGCAAACATTTAAGTACTTGCTTACCATGTGCCAGGCACACACTGTGCTAAGTGCTAGGGACACAAAGGCACCCCCAAGGAGCCCGCACTTGAATGAGAACCCCCCACAAAGAGGACTAAGGCACAGGTAAGATATAGCTCATCTGAAGCTAAACCCTCTTCTAGGAGGGAGGTGATCTCAGAGAGGAAAGAATCGACAGCTGAGGGGGCTGGCATTCATCCGTGTCTTGAGGGAAAACAGAGACCAAAGGACAAGGGGCAGAGGGAAGGCGCACGAAAGCTCCGAAGCCTCAAGCCAGGATCTGCTCCTGGTTGTCTGCCACGCCCCCTCCCCCCCGCAGTGCCTCATCCTTACTTCATACACATGCTGAGCAGTCAACAGCTGGGCCCGCCCCCTCCCTTTTTATACACAACTAACTGTGCATGGACACTAGAGACCCACTCATTGCCACTGACAGTGCGTTCTGCAGATCCATTTCTCTCATCTGCTCATCCAAAATACAGACTTAAGTCTGTCTGAATGTTCTAAAACTGCCTTGTAAGAAGCAGACAAACCGATCCTGCCCCTTTCCCCCCCGCAGTGACTGGTGGCTGGATTACCTGGTGAGAGGAAGCTTGAGGAAAAAAAGGCCTCCAAAGTGCTCCAAAGCTTTGTCTCCCTCCCACCAAGGGTCTTGTCCTCCCCTGACCACTGCTGGACACCTCTGGGACAGGGGCTCCTCACCTGTCTGCCATGGGTCTCTTTGACAGCTATCCTCTAGAGATCTCACATGCAACCCTTCTCTGCACACAGCCTCCCCCATTAGCATGGGAGCCCCTGGAGGGCAGTGACTATTCTTACCTTTCTACCCTCAGTGTTTAGCACAGGGCATGGCACATAAAAGGCACTTAGTAAGTACTTATTAACTGAATACTTATTGGTGAAACCTATGGATCCTTCTCAGAATGCTTTGAAAGGCATAAAATTCAAAGGATTACAAAGGGAAGCAATTGTGTTGAAAGTTACTAAAATATTTTTGAAAAGCAAGTTCATGGTCCTCAAGTTATGAACCTCCATTCTAACATTTTAATTAATACAATGATGTCCTGATCAAGACAAAATCAAACCAAACAAGAATCCTATACCTGCTGAGCTTCTCTTGTTGGTACTAGATCCTTTGCTCTCTAATAACTGATTATCCTAAAACATGAGCTTGTTTTTGGGTGAAAGAAAGGTCATCTGGTTATTGTCTTTAAGAAAGACACTTCCTTCTTTGACTGGGTGTGGGGCTATATGCTCAGAGCTATAAGGGTCGTTTTCACTGGGCACTGAACGCCATGTCAAGCTCCTGTCTAGGGACTGGACTGAATGAGACTTCGCTGTGTGCACACCAGAGATGCATTCATCAGTTTCAGAAAGATGAATCCTATTTCCACACTGATTCCTACATTCAAAATTGTGCTTGCTGGGAAAACATGACCTAGAGAAAATAAAAACCATGCTTGAGCCTGCAGCTTCTCAACTAATAAAGTGTTAATCAAAATCTGGCCTGACATCAGTAACGGCAGTAGCCAAATTTCAGGCAGCCAGGTGACAAACCTGAGAAGTTGGAGGGAGCTTTTCTTTTGAGTGACTGTATCAACAATCCAGCTAGCAGCTTCTGTGGGGGTGTAAGATCCACCAACAACCAGCACCCAGAAAGCTGCCAACATAGGTCCTTTTGATCTGCTTTACTTAAGGAAAACAAAGTTAAGGGGTTAACAATCTTACTTTAATCCAGCATACAAATAACATCCCCTTAGCTCAGGGTAAAAAGCCAGCACCCTGAATTACAGACCAAATACAATTCGTAGTTATCAACATCTGAGTGTTCAGCCGGGGAGCTCATTAAAACAGCTGGCCCACAGTCACAAGTCACTCTTGCTGTGGCTAAGAGCTCTGAGAGAGAAAGCCAACCTTTGTGCTTACATATCCTATTCAGGGCCCTGAGGGACCCAGACCTCACCCAGGCTGGGTGTGGAGAAGTTCCCCACCCCAATATCACGTCAGATACAAATCAATGGCTCCCAACTGTCTCAGTGCTGAGAAATACAAAAACATCCCACTTTATCTACCCCATTCAAACAAAGGCCAGAATCATTAAAAGTCAACAGCAAAAAGTCCCACCTTAATTACTATTACAGAGACTCACTATTTTCAGGCCATTTTTCTATGTAAAACACGCTACATCCTTTTCTTTTTCCTCAGAAGGCCATTCCACTTTCATGTAGTCTTGAGGCGCCTTGGGGGCACAGCTGTACACAGAGCACGGGGCCTGGAGTCCAGAAGACCTCAGCCTCAGATACTTCCTAGATGTGTGACTCTGAGTAATCCACTTCACTTCCACCTGTCTCACATTCCTCATCTGTAAACTGGGGATCACAGTAGTCCCTACCTCCTAGGGTGGTTGTTCCATTTCGATATCTGTTAAACTCTGAGCAGGGCCAGACACATAACCATGTTGGCTGCCATCACACTGCCTGAGATACTCTAGGTTTCCAGAGAGGGCTCTCTTCTGGTCCGACTACCAAGGTGTATCTGTAAAACGACCCTTGTTCTTTTGGATTCGAACCCTCCTGAAGGTGCCTTCAAGTCTGAGAACTCACTGTCACTGTTGACAAGGATGAGCGTCTGACTCTGGGCTGCTACTGTGAAAAGAGAAGGAGCCTTGAATCCTTCAGTCACAGGAAGATTAGACTTTCACTCAGTTCCCTTTTTTTACCCGGCGATTCTTCTAACCGCCACCATCTCTAACAATACCTAACATGGTTGGGCTGAGTCACCCTTCACTCTGCCGGGCTGGGGCTCGTTTTCTTGATTTCTAGAAAATGTTCCATCAGTGGGACAGATGTACCTTATTGTCCTGGAGGTAGCGGTCTCTTCCTGTTCCATCTCATACCCTAAAATCCTCCCAGAGGCCATGTACCTGTCCCAAAACTCCTGGCCGCTAGGCCAAAGGCAGGGATTATTACTTGGAGATTTCCTTGGGGTATCAGCATGTCCATAATTTCCATGTGGTTAGCCACACCCTCTGAACTTTGAAAGTGGCTCATGAAAAAAAAAAAGAAAGCAAGCCTAGCATCACAACTTGAAAGGCAATTCTGAAGAGGTCATGTTTTTGAATTATCTGTATTAAATAGCCCATTCCTAGATAATGTAAGATGTATGAGATGGTGGAAAATGCTCTCTACCAAGGCCCACACAGAGAGGATTAACACTCCCTGTAAACTGTCTTGTCAATCACATGGATAAACACAATTAAACACTGACACATAATTTACATTAATCTTCTCCTTAAAGGGCTTAACGATTCACACCAAGGCTATGTGTGCATGCAGGGGAGCAGAACTAGACGGGGAAAATGCAACAGAAAATCTCGCCAGCTAGAAAGCAAAGACAGAAGTTGTTCATGCAAGTAGTCCTCAAGGAGAAGGGATGGTCGGCTCAGAGCCTGCATCTCCTTCCTTTCTGTCTTCCTTAAAATCCTCCTCTGGGCAAACTGCTTGGTCACCAGAAGTGAGGCGACAAGCACAGGCTGGCCATGAGGTTTCCCCTCACGGGAGCTCCTGGTTGGGATGAGGTGTGTGCCCCGAAGCTGGGCTTCAGGCAGCTCAAGGCTCTCGGATGTCCTCAGGCTCGGCTATGTGTGAGGGTGGGGTGACAGCCAGGCTGGGGAAGCCGGGGCGGCATTCATGACAGAGCAGGACCACGTTACAACAGCGGCTTTAGCTTCTGAAAGGGCGGCACAAATTTATGTGAATCTTCACTAGTATCAAAGACGGCTGTGCTCGTGTGGATGTGTATATTGAAGCTTTAAATGGATGTAGCTGTACCACACTGGATCATGAGAAAAAACAGAAGGATTAGAGGCATGATCCCCCGCCTCTAGCGCCGTCGGCCTCTTTGTTCTCCTTACAGAGAGAGATGCAGATTTCAGCATGCCCAGGATACAAAAAGGCCGTCTTGTTCCCACACTAGAGAATACTGAACCGGTCTTGATCAGAGTGTAAGCTGCTACTCTGGCATCACCGCCAGGGCTCTGGTGGCCAGAGATCAAGGACACTTTCTGACTGGATCCCAGAGGAAATGGGGAGGGAAGAGGGGTCCTAGGTCCAAGAAACACAGGGTGCTCTGTGGGCCTGGAAGCAGCTGGGGGCCAGGTGGTGGCAGGTGCTCCTTTGCTCCACTAATCAATGTCTGTGGTGCCCTGGCTGCTCTCTAGTACATCTGTCCAGCATTTTTCTTTTTAAAATGAGGTCTAAAAGGCTGCGATGTGACTTCAGTCTTCATTCCAAGTGGCTCTTTCAAGGCCCCAGTCATATTCACAAAAGAACCCTTCTCTTCTCATTTAAGTTACATTTATAAATCTCACCACAAGGCAAGTGGAAAGAGCCGAAGCCCTGGAGTCAGAGGACTCCACAGGTTCAAATCCTGGCTCTGCCACTTACAACCTGGGCCATCTTGAGCAAGCCCCGGTTTCTTTATCTTTAAAATGGTCCCAGATTGGACCACATGATAACTTTAGTCCCTTCCACATTTCAACCTGAGCTCCTACAAGCCTAAGCAGAGATGAGTTATGAATTTATTTTAGTAATTAACACACTTATGTAGTTTCTTCATTCTTCATTCTCTTACATTATCACGTCCACAATGAAGCTTTGCCCCGCTCTCCACAAAAGCCTCGAGCCTTTCTTTATTCCTCTGAGCCTTCTATTTCTGGGCTTCAAGAATTTCTTGGTGTTTAAATCACATTTTCTTCATTAGGTTTTTGCCTTCATCATTTTAATTTTTTTATTATGCACATCTGAATGCTCAGCTCTCTGGTGCTACATTTTAGCACCGAATATTTGATTACAGGGCTCATCAAGTTTTTATTTTTTACCCCTGAAGAGCTATTTTTTCTTTGCATTTGGCAGAATGTATAGTGGATCCTAAGAGAGCTTTCCTAATTTGTTCACACTCTCAGAATTCATATGTAATCTTCTAATCAGTACCTTAAAGCGTTCTTTACATTTCTCTAATTTTTTCTACTGGTGTCAAATGATGAGCAGAGCTCTCGACAGCATTTATAATTTTAAAACTTTTTAAGTGATTTCCCACATATCATCTAAAGTGGAATGTGATTTTTATAGTTGGTGAATAGGGCTCGATTACTTTCCTCAGCATGTAGTCAACCTAGATTGGCCAACGGAGAGGAAGTCTGCATCACACTGAGGCCAGGAAGCCGCCTGCCACCTGGGATAACTAGCAATTCAGGTCAATAAATGAGTAGGACCTACCCAAAGTTCAAACTCAGATACCTGCAAGAATAGAATCTTTTCCCACTGTGGGCTCCTGAACTGACTTCTTGAGTTAACCCAGAGTGTGGTCACAGTCTTCTAGGGCCATCGAGGTCAGCTGACTCCAGGGTGCATCAGTCCACACCTGGGCCACTCTGTTTCATCCTGTCCCTAGGCCCAGTCACCGTCTTCTCTGTTGGCCGTAAGGGCAAATGGGGTAAGAAGGGCTGAGTCATCTCACTGCCTGCCCATCGCTACCGAAGAGAAGAATTAAAATAAAGTGTCCAACGAGGACAGTTCAGCAATACGGTCTTCTTTTACAGAAGGCAAAATGTTATCATTTTGAAATAACCAGACAGAGTACAAGTGAGGAGAAATCATAAAAAATAAAGTACATCAGAGTTCTATAGGCCAGGAGGTGTAACTTGGGCAGAGCAGGAAGGAGCTGGAAACCCTCATGGTGATGATGATGGTTTTTCCCTTTTCTCTTAGAGAAGGTGGGCAGGTGTTAAAGTCAGGGCCACCCCCAGACCTCGGGCCTCAGGTAGCTCAGGACGGCCACGTCCCAGCTGTCTGGTAACCTGAGCTTCAGCACCTGCATCACATTTTAAAATGATGCAAACCCGTGTGCTGCAGGGCAGCTGCACACACAGATGCGGGCTTTTTGCTGGTGTTCTGGACATGAATCTGGCCCGAGAGCGAGGACCCCGCCAGGTGGGAGACTCTGGGCCGTTTACCCCGTGCCTTCCCATCAGGTGAAGGGTCGGCCTCCATCTTTAAGCTTCTTAGCCTTCTAAAATGAATGGCAGCCGTGTGATCGCTGCATGGGGGGCCCAAGTCTGACCCTGGCCTTGAACGAGCCTCTGTGCCCTTGACCCCACTCCCTTGAAGTGTCATTTGTTTGTGTGTCTGTCTCTTTGACATTGGGTTAAGGAACCCGAGGAAGGAAATGTGGGACAAGCATCCCACAATTTATGATCTGCATCAGAGGCAGACCCTGAACTCAGATATTTCTGACACCAAGGCGGGCTCGCTATCTACTAGGCCATACCACCTTCCAGTCCTCAAACAGGGAAGCGTGGAAGCAGTCTCACTGCCTATTGAGACTCGGCAGCATTAGGTTTTGCTGACACCAAATGAGGTGTGGGAGGCAAAACGAGGGGTCGCTCACGAGGCCATCTTTCTCTGGCTGTTTCCTTACCTGGCTCACATGTGAAGGTGATGAGCAAACCTCCCAAAGGGCAAAAGGTACTAATTCCTCCTTTCAAAGCCAGCCTAGAAGGATTAGGATAGTGTGGAAGGGGCCAATGAAAATACCTTTCGATTCTTTTCTTGTTTTCCTCCATTTTTTGATTGGCTATTTTCAACAAGAAATCAATGTATTCCTCAGTCACCATCAGTCTTCCCTCGTGGCTCACTGGCACTTCCAGGCCATGGGTGCTCCGGACAGCCTGGGGACACAAAGTGATTGGGAACGGTTAGGATGAGTGCACCAGGGACCCTAGACCCCAGCAAGGGGAAGTGGAGACAGGAGCCTGGACTTAGGGGGACCAAGGTGGAAGAAAGGATGAAAGAAGTATCCTCCTAGCATTAGGCCATTTCCAAAGGCTCACTCTGCCCCCACAAATAGAGACAACAGACAGAGGAACTGCCCAATAACATAGGAGAAATCTGGAAAGACAGGAAGGGCGATGGTGGGAAGAGCTTGGGTCCTTTCCTGCTGAGGGCCCAATACAGGCTGAGCCAGCAGCTCAGGGAGCCTGAGGCCACTGAGGAGAGCACGGGCAGAGTCCAAGTGAGAGGCCACGAGGGCTGAGGGGAGGGGACGCAGATTCCAGGTCTTATGTTACACAGTAACAGAGTCCAAAGTGTCTTTCAGGCAGCCCAAACTAGACTTGGCATGAGTGTATGTTTACAAAAGTTACTGAGCACACTGATTTAGCCTTTTAATTCATCAACTTTTTCTGGAACATTGTAATCTGAAACAACACAAGAAAATAGCCCTTGGGCCAGACAGTGAAGTAATGGTACTAGGCAGCATATAATCCAGGCCGGGAGAACGCTTCAGTCAGAACCCTCAGCCTCTGAAGGGCTGAAATCACTCGGGGATGGCCTAGTTGGGAGAAGCCTCTGGGGAGGGCTGGGACTGGAGCCGAGCCTAGACACAATGTGGGGGCACCCTGCCTGGAAAATAAGGCTGTGACCAAAGGCAACAGAACAGGCGATGAAAGGCTCAGGGCCAGGATCAGCAGTGAGGTAGCCCCGAGAGTGGAGGCCATGGGCACCAGGAGGAACCATTCTCTTCCCTTCTCCTGAACCCACTCTCAGAGGCCTAGCTCAAGGTCTTCCTCTGGCCTCCATGGGCATTCTCTCAGCCGTCCAGCCCACAGTGACCCACCCTCCTGGGGCGCACATGGCTCTTCCTGACATGTAATCAATCCCACAAGGCATGACCTCATGTCTCAGCGGGGTAAAGCCACCATTTCTATGGTGCTTTAAGACACGACTTTACATTCGACCCCCACAACAGCCCTGGGGGAAAAGCATTGACAGTCAATTAACCAGTAAGTAGTGATGGGAGTACTGATGCTGATGCCAGCTGGTCTTTATACAGTGCCCACTATGTGCCAGGCACTGGGCTCTGTTCTCTCACTGGAAGGGTAGGTCCTGTTATATCTCATTTTACAGATGACGAGGATGAGGCCCAGAGTCACCCAGAAAGCCAGCACCTGATGTTGCAACTGAACTCGGGTCTTCCTGACCCCAGACCTGGCACTCTAGGCACAGCGGTGATCTTTATGTGCACCTACTATGTGACACACTAAAGGGCTATGAAGGCAAAGGGGAAATAGCCCAAGGAGCTGAGACTCCACGCAGACGAACACACCCGTGATAAGCGTATATACAAGGGATGCAAACACGACCCCAAAGGCACTTGGGGCATCAGGAAAGATGGTGGGCCTTGGGCTCTGGAATATCTGAGTTCAAATCTGTCCTCGGATATTTACTAGCTGTGTGACCCTGGGAAAGTCACTTCACATGTTTGCTTCAGTTTCCTCATCTGTCAAATGTGCTGGAGAAGGGAACGGCCAATCACTCCAGTGTTCCTGCCAAGAAAACCCCAAACGCGGCCACAGAGAGCTGGATGCGACTGTAAATGACTCAACGACAACCAGTCAGTAACGGCTGCCTAACAACTGAGGCCGTTCCAAAGCAGCAGGGGGCCTAGGAGGTCCCAGCCTGGGGTGGGCCCGACGCTTTCTAAGGTCTCTGCCAACCAGGGCAGCAGCGAGCGAGTCTAGGCAGACCTGCCACCTTCTGGCCTCTCAAAGATTCTCTGCTGAAATTCTACAGGATGGTTAAAATATAGGAAAAGCTCTCCATACCAGCATGGTCTTCCCTCTTTTTCCAACTGTGATGCCAGAGTTCCTGAATCCAGAATCTACAGCCACCGAATGCTGTTGGAAAAGAAAAGAAAATGACCTTTAAACTCTCCTCGCTGCCGGTATTAGTTCAGGTAAACAGCCAATGTTGAGACATTTCCAGGGGCTCACTAACAGACAAGTCACCAGCTTAGATTTTTCCCAAAGCAGCTTTTACAGTGTTCATATGGGAAATCTGAAAATGTCTATACGAACGCTTCCATCATTCCCTAAAAGACCTGAGCTGTTTGGCCAATAATCGCTTCTGAGCTAGGAAACCAAGCCCAAGTTTTCCTTAACAGCAGTCTATGACATACTAGGCTGTCAGCCTTGCCCAGTCCCATCCACCCTGTCATGGCCCCACTGGGGCTTTCTTGGCAAAGATATCATTTCTTTCTCCAGCTGTCCCCATCTCATAGTTGAGTGACCCGTCCAAGGTCACATAGCTGGTCACCGTCTGAGGCCACATTTGAACTGAGCCATTTTTACAGTGTTTCCCAGGTACAGAGAACTGAAGATTCAAGTCTGGTCCCAAGAGAGAGTGGACAGCCCTGGGGCCGGAGGACCCACTTTTGAGGGGCCAGTTATGAAGCCTTCTCCTTTGAGCAGGACTTGGGCCAAACCTACCCACAGCCATACCCGCAGCCCACTGAACGGCCGAGGCTCCGCTTTACCAAGACTTGGGCATCCTGCAGCTGCCGACACTGGACGTGAAGGACAAAGGGCTCGAATTTCAGTATGGCATCGCCTTGTGCTTTCTTCAGAGCTGAGAGCTGGAGAACAGGGCCAGAGAGGAGGAGGGAGGTCAGGCACACTTGTCACCCTCCCCAAGTGCTATTCTCCACCCACCTTCTCTTGCCAGACCAGCAGCACCCCCCATTCTTCCCCCAAATCTCTTGTTTCCTTCTGTCTCACAGCTTTTCTGTCAACCTCTGCAAGCCCTGAGTCTGCTTGGGAAACTCGGCTGCAGAGCAGCATCCCCTATGTCACAGAAGCACCTGGACTGCAGAGGCAGCCTCCTCTGATGCCTCTGGGGGGTGGACAGTTTCAGAAGTAGGCCCATTGGAAGAATGGAATTCATCAAGAAAAACAGACGGTGACCAGCTTACTCTAGGGCACAGCGTTCTAAGTGTTGGGTTACCTAGGAATTGGGCTTTATAAAAAACATATTTCACGTATTACTACGTAAGACACAAAATAATTTTTAAAAATTTTGAGAATTGTGCATGATTTTGACATGAGACAGAGCCCAGACCTGTGATTTATTGGTTTTAGGGAACTCCCAGGAGAGGAAATTCTATCTACCAATACAGGTCAATACCCTCTCTGCAGCCTGTCACCTCAGAGAGCTGCCCTTTGTGCTGGAAGAGTCAAGTGAGGCTTGAGACTGGCCCCTCAGCTGCCAGGCCAGCTTCCGTCCATGATGGTGCATGCCCCCTCTGGATTCTAACGAAATGGTCAACTGTAAGTAGGCCAAAGCTACCTTCTTATTTTCTTTATGAAAACGAAAAACAGAATTCCAGCCACTTCAGGTCAAGATTATTCATTTGCAAACTCTGTTTTCTTTTCTTTTTGGAAAACTGATGCAGCATTTTCCTTCTACTCTTGTGCCCTTTCACGCTCTCTCCCCATCCCTCCCCTCCTCCCTCTGTCACTGCTTCCCTCTTCTCTTTCTCTCTCCCTCCCCTCCTCCCTCTTCCCTTCCCCTATTACTCCTTCACTCCCTTCTTTCTCTCTTTCTCCTTTCTTTCTCTCCCCCTCCCCCTCTATTCCTCCTTCCCTCCCCTCTTTCTCTCTCTCTCTATTCCTCTTTCTTTCCCCCTCTCTTTTTGTCTCTCCCCCCGCCCCCAACTCCCCATCTCTGTCTCTCGTTCTCCAGAATCTAAACGACCCCTCCCAGTGGCTCAGCAACGGCCCCTGCTCCTTCCTTCAACTCCTTGGGGTCTAGATCCCGGGGCCAGGATGTGGTCACCAGTGTCCCCCTCCCACCCCAGTGTGCTGGAAGCTGCTCTCAGGCCTTGGGCACTTAGAGCCAGACTCCCTGTCCCTGGGGGAGGCTGCCTGAAGTGCCCCCTTCCCCAAGGGGCACCCGGAAGGTGGGGTGGGGTGAAAAGGTCCCTGCTGCCTCTGGGTCGGAACCACTGACACGGCCCTTACCACATCATCCTTGGCACAGAGTCGGTGTGTCACCAGCAGCCAGGAACAGTTCTGCTTCTGGATTTCACAGCCATCGCTGCCCTAAAGGAAGAGGACCAGTTGTTAGCAAAGGACTGAATCAAAGCTTAGTTTCCCCAATACAGTGTTTGTGTCTTGAGCTTTCCCCAAGGGCTGCAAGCCTATTCAGGGGGATCCCCATGGCCAGGGAAGCGACCCCTGAACAGAAGGACAATCGCCCTCCAGGCCAGACTGGGGCAGGACCTCCAGGGCAGAAGGGGACCAGAGACTGGAAGGGGGCAGGTGCGCCAGACTGGTGACCTAAGGCCCTGAAGCTGCTCAGTGCTGGGCTGGGTCCCGCATGCAGACATGAGTGGAGTCAGCCCACGGTGCGCTAAGGGAGCTGGGGGGGACAGCCACGAGCCCAGGTGTGATGGGCTCCTGAGGGGGGATGGCCACGGAGGAGGGGGTGCCCCGGGGATGGGGCCCCCCAGTAATGATGCAAAGGCGGGTCTGGATGCCACTCATCCACACCCACTCAGCCCCACATCTAAACTGCCCCCACATGCCTGAGCCCTGCAGCTGGCCGGGCTCGCTGCTCGCCATGTGTCGGGCTCTCTCCATACACACTGATACACAGGTGCACACACTGACAGCGGCCCTAGAGACCCAGGCAAAGCCGCACCGATCCCCCTGGGGAGCTTCTCCACGCGCTGAGGGTAGGGTTGTGGGTCTGGGGGCTCCCACGTCAAGGTGGGGAGGGCTTGCAGTGAGATGCACGAGGCGCCCGGGGGTGGTCGTCACCTGCACGTTCCATTCAGACCTCTAAGTAAGCGGGTCAGGGTATTGGCCAGCCCGAGCTCCAGCCGCACCAAAGGCGGGGGGCGGGGGGGGGGGTGTCTTGCTGCAGGGGGCCCATCAGCCTTCAGGCCTCCTGCGCACAGGGTCAGAGGGACAGAGGATCTGCCCGGCTCAACACCCTCATCTGAGGCCCAGCGCTAGGAAGGGTCAGAGGCCA
>CM053626.1:331482216-331508397 GCA_028646595.1 Phalanger gymnotis | reverse complement strand
AGCTAATTCCTTTTAATATTGTTGATTGTTGTAATGTTTGTATTTTCTCTTGGGTATTTGTAAATAAAAATAGAAGCATCCTGCCCAGAACCCCCTCATAAGCAGACAAATGTCCCAATTGCATCTGTTTGCTCAGTCTGCATTTTCATAGCTTGGGTTTTCTTTACAGTCCCGAGAGAGGGCAGTGGCTTCTCCAAGGCCATGCGATTGGCAGTGTAGAACCCTAATGTATCCTAGGCAGGGTGAGTTGGCTCACAAATCAAAGTGCTATGCTGTCCTGGATCCTTTTCTCTGACTTACTTCCCCTCCACAATCCATATTTGAAAGGGTTGGGGGAAGAGGGAGAAGAAAGGAATACCTCCCCAACTTTCTTGGAAACTTTCGTTAAACTTAATTAGAGTCGGTGTACTAGATTAGATGGAAGGCAAGCCTTTGAATTAAGAAGCTCTCAGTTCATGGTCTAGCCACCATTGACACTTACTGCCTTTGTCCAGCCATCTGGACAAGTCAGTCACCTCAATTCCCTCATCTATAAAAGGAGGGCTTCCACTTGATGTACCCCCAAGTCCCTTCCCCTCTGTAAGCCTGTGATCTCTTAGCCTCCCTGGTCCACAGTCTCCTCATCTATACAATGGAGGCTTAGACAAGAGGGCCTCCAGAGGCCCTGACTTGTGACCTGGAGTTCCCCTGCTGACCCATCCTAGTGTGGTGACCCCAGCAAGTCACTTGGACTCTTGGGGCCCCTGGAAATTCACCAAAACTCTAAGTTGCTGATCGTTGGTTGACTTGCAGCTGTTGAGGGAATGTCCTCCTCTGGGAGTTCTCAAGACAAATGGAATCATAGGCCTGGGCCCTAACGTGGCCCTACTGGGCAAGTTGTCCCGAGTGTTGCGTTGCCTGTGTTTAATGCTGCTCTGACTCTTGGAGCCCTGGGCTCAAGCTTCCATCTCCAGCCCCTGGCTCCCTGGCCTGAGGATCCTGTTTGATTCATTGTTCTCTTCATGTTCTATAGGAGAAAACAGGATGATGCATGACATAATTTTGACAGCTCAAAAGTGTGGTCTAACAGGCAGGCTGTATTGACCCTGAGCATGGTTTTAAATTCTAGTTGTCAGCATGTGGGGTTCCAAGTCAAGAAGTTCCACATGAATGAATGAGGGAATGAATGGATGGATGGGGGAGAAAATGCATTTATTAAGTGCTTCCTGTGTGCGCAGAAGTGTTACGCTCTGATATACCAGAACAGAGAATGAGGCCATCCCTCCTCTCAAGGAGCTCCTGAGTCTTATTGGGAGACGACATAGATAATGGGGCTCATGGGAAGGTCCAGAAATCGTAGGGGTGCAGCAGCAGGATGCATGGCAAGACAAGGGCTTGGAAGGCTGTGGCAGATACAACATTGGTGTCCTTGCCAAGTTAATTAGCCGTGACCTAATTTAGAGGGTTGTTAATGAGTAGAAACATGATGTTTGTGCAAGTCCTTTGGAAGCTTTAAAAGTCATCATACACTCGTCATGTTAGATACAGATTCACAGAATAAGAATCTCAGATTTGAAGGCTGTTCAGAGACCACCTCTAGTGCAGCCCATCCTGAAGGAAGCCCCTCTACACTATGCCCAATAAGTGGCCACACTCTCTGTGTCTGTAATGTTCCCTAAGAAGGAGCACACCCCCATCTCCCAAGACCACTCATCTGTCCCCTGGGTAGCTGGAATCGTTAGGAAGTTTCTTCCTTGACATCAAGCCAGAGTTTGCCTCTTTGATGCTAGTTCTGTCTCCTGCAGCCAAGAAGAACGTGTCTCTCCCCTCTTCTTAATCTAAGTTCTCTGCCACTTGACTTTGAGTTCCTGGAGAACAGAGACTGGTGTTTGCCTTCCTTGTTGTCCCCAGGGCCTAGTGCAGAGCCTGGCACATAGTAGGTGCTTAACAAATGCTTGTTGATTGACTTCTGTGTCATAATCCATCAAATTCTTGAAGGTCAATTAGTCAGTATTTATTGAGTCCCTACTATGATCTAGGTCCTGTGAGAGGTCTTAGGGATACAAGGAAAAGAGCAGAATGATTCCCCACTTGCATAGAGTTTGTGTATCTCCCCAAAGTCTTCCCTTCACCCTGATAAACATCCCAGTTTCTTCAGTCCCCTGTTTCAAGATTTCAAAGTCTGTCACCATCCTGGTTGTCCTCCTATATTCTATAGCTTGTCTTTGTCATTCTATAGCTTGACATTCTATAGCTCGTCAAGGTCCTTCTGAAGCTGGAATTCCCAGAACCAAACACTAGAGCTCTAGATGGGGCTGGACCAGGTATAAACGAGAATTAGAGGATGCCCCTCCTTATTTCAAGCTATGCTTTTCTTTCAGTCTACAAAAGAAAACAAATGAAAATCCTCAGTATCTTTTTCTAAACGTTATGCTTTCCCTCATCTTCTCGTCTCATACTCAGGAAGTGATTTTTCAAATGGATGTGAGTATACGGCTTTAAAATGAATGCTGATTTTGATGTGGGGTTCAACACAATGCTCTAGGCTTTTCAAACCTTTTTTTTTAAATCATGACCCTGTCACCCAGAGTGTTGCCCGCCCTTCCCTCCTTTGTGTCACACACAGCGTTGGAAAGTAGGATGTGTCCGCCATGCTAGTTCTTAGATGCCAGTGTTCAAACAGCCAGTGGTGACTTGTTCCCTTTCTCAGTGATAAATAACTGGCTCTGATGTATCAAGTTAATGTTTGTAAAACATTCTGCACAGTAAGTGCTTGTTGACTGAATATGCTGTCTTCTCTGATTCTCACAACAAAATGTGAGGTGGGCAGCTCTCATTATCCCCATTATACAAAGGAGAGAACTCAGGTTATGTGTCCAGGTCATACAGGCATATGGACCAAAAGCATATCTTGAATCTGTGTTTTCCTGGCCTCAAGTCAACTGAAGTTATGCAAAATATTTGGCATTTATTATCTGAATTTCCCCCCCAACAATCCTGTGAGATCAGTCCTCCAGGCATATTCCAGAGGACAAACCTGAGCCTGAAGCCCAAGGTTCAGAATTTCCCGGGGTCACTCAGCTAGTGAGTTTCTGATGGCAAGATTTGAACCCAGATCTTCCTCAACTCCCATGTCCAGCCCTGTGTCGCATGCTGTTTGTCAGTTAAGCATGGGCAATCTTTGAAGAAGACACCAGTTGTTTTCAGAACCTGTTGAAAAATCTGGGAAGGAAATTCATTACAAAACCAACTAGAATACAACCAATTTAGAGCTTTAGAAACCCAAACGAATACCTTAAAGTATGCCCTGCAGCAGCATCATAGCTGGCCAGACTGAAGCACAGTCTGCGTGCCCACTCTGTGTGCCCAAATCCCTTAAGCAGATGGTCAATAAAGAGTCTATACATGGAAGTTTATGAAATTGGGAGGCAGCTGAGCTCTCCACAGCCCTGACGAGAGGCCTTGAGCACAAACGTGGTGGTAACATTGCTGAGGGAAGGACGCTGATGGAACGTCCCTTGCCGGCAGCACGATCTCGGCCAAGTCTTTTCAGTCTCTTGGCCTGAGGTTCTCCCCTCCCTGTAAATGGGGAGTTTGGACCCACTGTCTCTAAGCTCCCTTATTCTGGCTCTAATTGTGCTCCTTGTGAAAAGCCAATGCAGAGTCATAATTTGCCTAAAGTTCATAACCTTTTGCTTCCAAGGAACCCAATACACTAAGCATATGGCATTATATCCATTCAAAAGAATATCTGTGAGGTATAGAGGGAGAAAATATCGTTAGCCCCACTTTAGACCCACAGGTTAAGAAGGTAAGTGATATGTGTCTAATGGGCTCTCACATTCCATTATCGGTTATGAGATGATGACTTCCCTGATGTCTAGACATCCTGCTCCCACTGGGAATGAATAAGCTAGGAAATAGGTAGATAGGAATGATTTCAGAATCAGAGAAGGAGCTGGAAGTGATATGGAATCCATTTATTAAGAGGCAGAAGGGACCTTAGTGTCATTGAAACCCACCTAAGAAACCTGAGGCCCTGAAGTCAGGTGGGGGCAGATTAGAGATTTCAGCTGCACTCCAGCCTTTCCCCACTGAACCATCCCACTTTTCAGCAGCTCATAGAATAATAGGATCTAAGCTTGAGAGCTGGGAGAGAGCTTCCAGATAATTGAGGCCACCTGATCATCTTTAAGGTGAGGCTTCTGAGGCTTGGGCAGCGCTTGTCAGAGCCACACGAAAAGTCGGCCTGACGATGATGATCCAATCCTGAATTCACCATACTGTCCCATGTTGCCTCTCACAGACTATTTTTAAGTGTAAAACTATGATTTTGATCCTTTTTGGATTGCCGTTTCATCGTTTTCCCCCATCGCTTGTTACCTATTAGGCGTGTAGCTTCCCTACAGGTAGGTGTCATCCAGTAGGATGAGGAGGAAGAAGAAGCTTCTGGGAGAGAACACCGAGCACCAGACTCGGCTCACTCTACTGGCCTTCTGGCCATCACTGCATATGGCGTCTTGGGTCAGTCTCTGGACGTATCACGAGCCTCCGGTCTAGGGTTAGAACATAGTTACTCAGTTGTCTGGGGGTTTTATTTACACAATTTAATATGAGGGAGCATTGTCAAGGCCACCGGAGCTGCTTACTTTCTTGGCACAGAATCATTGCCCATACCTCCTTTGTGTCCAGGAGCTCAGGCTGCTTCCTGCACTTACCCATTATATTACTTTCCAAGGGACACGTACAACGCAGGAGAACAAAACAGAGAAAACCTCCAGGCAATCAGAAATCCACCAGGTAACCAGATGCCTCAGCTGTCTCTAATGGTCATGTCCAGGCCCCAGGGGGCTCTTGCTCTATTGTTCAGAGTCTGAGCTCCATGGTGATGGGATGAGAGCCACCTGAGGAACACCGCCCCAAAGCCTCACTTCCCTGTGTTACCATGGAGATGGTCTCTGAGAGAGGAGGAAGCTGATTCTCCGAGGGCGCCCTGTTTCTGTGATTGGGCACAATTCTTGCATTGCTTTGAAATGCTGCTTTTGGGAAATAGGATGTGTAGGGAGCAGTAGATGTTGCATAGCGCTTTCCAACTCCAAAAAACATCTTTTAATATTCAAATTGGAATTGGAATCTGTGACTCAGCAGCTGGGGGCATAATGGTTAGGGTGTTAGACCTGTAGTCATGAAGCCATGAGTTTGAATCCTGCCTCAGACATCTACTAATTGTGTGACCTTTGGGCAAGTCACTTAACCTCTTGAAACCTTTGTTTCCCTGTCTTTAAAATGAAAAGGTTGGACTTATCAGTCTCTCAGGTCCGATTCAGATCTACACTTGTGGTCCTGTAAGCCAATGTGATTTTTAAAAATTCTCTGTTCTTTTATAAGATAATTTTGTCGTTAAGAAGTTAACTTATATGTTTCTAGTACTGAGATTTGAAAATAAATTTTGTTTTCTCTAATTAACAAAAAATTGATGGCCTCTTCTTATCTCCAGACACTGCCATTTGGAAAACAAACAAGCAGACAGAAAAACACAAACCTTGTCACATAGATACCTAGTCAAGCAAAACAAATCCCTTACTGGCCATG
Source organism: Phalanger gymnotis (assembly GCA_028646595.1). Lineage (NCBI taxonomy): Eukaryota > Metazoa > Chordata > Mammalia > Diprotodontia > Phalangeridae > Phalanger > Phalanger gymnotis. The sequence continues at coordinate 331,502,826 of CM053626.1, read as the reverse complement.
TCTTCTTCTTGCTTTAGTTTAAATCTGCTAACAGTTTTTTTAAAAAGCTTTTTTGCCACCTTCCTAATATGTAACAAGGAAAAGCAGCTGAACAAAGGAGCAAGTATTGGGGATCCCTAGTGTTGGGTCTCCATGTCACAATGGATTTTCTGTTCCTCTTCCAAGGTGCATCATTTCAATGGGACTTGATAAAAAGCCCTTTCCACCTCCAAAAAGAGAGAAAGAGACAATGGAGGTCACTGAGGGCCCTGTCAAAGAGGAAGAATGCACCAAACCGAGTGAAAATTTAAATGAAGAAGTGGAGAATGTGGGGCCAACACCAACAACTTGTTCAGCTCCAGAAGATGATAAGAAAGTTGAAGAGTATGTCGAGGAAGAGGAAGGGGTGGAAAGAGATGAGGAGACAGGACCAGATTCTGCTGAAGATAACCAAGAAGCCTCATTTAAAGACGGTAAGGTACAAGACCTTCCAGATTTTTGAAGGTCCAAACTTCTTTATCTTTGAAAATAGTGACAGTTCAGTATGAAACTTCCTAGCTTTGGGGGGCAGATTGTGACAACATCTGCTGATATTTGAAGGTCTGCATTGTGGATTTATTTGTGTAACTCAAGAAGGGGGAGTGAGTGCTACTAGAGAGATGTTGTACTGAGACTGATCCATAGATCCATATGGGAAAAGGCTTTTTAAGCTTTACAGGATCCAACCATGGAATGGGTTGATTCAGTAACAATAACTCAATAAACATTTATTAATTATCTACTATGTGCCAGGCCCTGTGCCAAGCACTGAGGATACAAATATGAAAAAGAAAGACAGTCCCTGCCTTCAAGGCACTTATAATCTGATGGGGGAAGACAGTGCACAAGAAGCTGAAGTGACATGAAGGAAGTGAAGCCATGGCTGGATTGGGAGTCTTCTTTAAATGGAGGCTTTTGGAGTTCTTTGGTCTACTCTCCTGCCATCCATCAGAGAGGGAAAGATGAAATTGTGGTATGGTCTTAGAGAAGGGTGCTAGATTCATTATGGCATAGTCTTGGAGAAGGGTGTTAGATTTATCATGGCATAGTCTTGGAGAAGATTTCTAGATTCGTCATGATAGAGTCTTGGAGAAGGGTGCTAGATTCATTGTGGCATAGTCTTGGAGAAGGGTGCTAGATTCATCATGGCATAGTCTTGGAGAAGGGTGCTAGATTCATCATGGCATAGTCTTGGAGAAGGGTGCTAGATTCATCGTGGCGTAGTCTTGGAGAAGGATGCTAGATTCATCGTGGCAAAGTCTTGGAGAAGATTTCTAGATTCATCATGACATAGTCTTGGAGAAGGGTGCTATATTCATTGTGGCGTAGTCTTGGAGAAGATTTTTAGATTTATCATGGCGTAGTCGTGGAGAACGGTGCTAGATTCATCATGGTGTAGTCTTGGAGAAGGGTGCTAGATTCATTGTGGCGTAGTCTTGGAGAAGATTTTTAGATTTATCATGGCATAGTCTTGGAGAACGGTGCTAGATTCATCATGGTGTAGTTTGGAGAAGGGCGCTAGATTTGGAGTCAGAGGGCTAGCCCTGTACTTTATTGCCTGTGTGACTTTGGGAAAAATAATTTCATCTCTCTGGGTCTGGCTTTCTTCATGTCCAGTGTGGCTTGCCTTTAGCGTAGATGAAGGGCAGTAACATTTAACATGGCTGCAGAAGCAGGCTGGGGCCAAGTTGTGAAGAGCTCTAGATACCAAACGGAAAACTCTACATTTGCTTTTCGAGGTAGGAGGGAGCTGCTGAATTTTCCTCAGTGATGAAGGGGGTCAATATGGTGTAGTGGACAGAGTGTTTGCCTGGAAGGCCTGGTTTCAAATCCAGCTGCTACCACATTCTAGCTGTGCAACCCTGAACACCTCACGTAAGGGCCACAGGCAGCACCCTAAGGCTCCAGTGGTAGAGAAGGTGCAGGCCTGCACTGGTAGATGGAAGGGCCTCATCTGAGAGGCCTCTATATCAGGCAAATCTTAGGTCTACTCCTTATCACTATGGGCATGACATGGTCTGACCCGTGCTCTGGGAAAATTTGTTTGGCAGCTGGGTGCAGCATGGATTGGAGGCTGTGTCCAGTTATAAAGCTACTGTAATTGGCCAGGCTAGAGGAAGAGGAGGTTTGAGCCATGATGATGACTGTGTTGGTGGAGAGAAGATATTTGCGGCAGATGTGAACTAAGGAGCTAAGAGTAAGGAATGTGTGGGCTAAGAATAAGGAATTGAGGATCATTGGTCTATCAGTATGGATTAAGGGTATCTAGTATGTGGCAGGCACTAGGCTAGGTGTCAGGAATACAAAGCCCTCTGAGAACTTATATTGTGGGGGGTGGGTGACTGTGCACACTTATGGATTTATACAAAGTATATACAAAGCCCTCACCCAGGGGGCATTAGCCCTTTAGGGGTAGGGGGAGGCCAGGAAACTTATTGGGGAAAGTAGAGAGGAGGACAGAGTGCATTCCAGACGAGGAGACCATCCATTCGAAGGCGTGTGCAGAGACAGGAGACATGAAAGGTCTTTTGTGAGGACCAGCAGGAAGGCCTGTTTGGAGGCCTCACAGAGTTCGTGGGAGGGGGCTGTGTATCATGAGGCTGAACGGGGAGAGATTAGGGCAAGTGGTGAAGATGCCACTGAGGTTGCATCTGCCTCTCTCTCTCTCTCTTTTTGGCAAGGCAAACAGGGTAAGTGATTTGCCCAGGGTAACATGGCTAGTAAGGGTCAAGTGGCTGTCGCCGAATCTGAACTCCAGTTCTCCTGTCTCCAGGGCCAGTGTTCTATCTGCTGTACCACCCAGTTGCCCTCAGATCTCTTTTTGTTGACTCTGTGATTTCTTTCTCCTGCTACTGCCTTGCTGGGGTTTTCTGAATTAGTATGGTTTTCCTAATTTGTTGAGATTTACTGCCTCTTTTTTTTGATAATTAAGTTCTTTGCATTGCAGGACGTGTGGAGCTCCCAACTCATCCAGTGGGGTCAGTCCCCACCCTTGTAAAAGGCCCAGAATGGCATTCCCCTAATATCCAACCCAAGGCTGGCACTTCCTTCTCTCATTTTCATTTTTATGGATAATTGTTTATTTGCTTAATTGGTTCCACATGAGAGCCCTTTGCTTTCTTTCCTTGGCATGTTGTCATTTCAACATTTAAAAGATGTGGGTGGAAAGAAGCAGGCGGACAATTAAATCTGAAAGGTGAAAAATTCTGGCCACACGAGACAGCTGGAGTTTATCTGATGTGACAATTTCCTTTTCTGCCACTGATTTGTGGCCTCTCTGTGGAAAATGTTGCAAATTAGTGACCATAATAGGAATATTTTACTTTCTGAGAAAGTCCAGCTTTGAAATATAATTATTGGATTTGTTAGAGGGATGGATAATGGGTAGGATTTTTGCTTTGAATGAAATATACTTCTAATTCCTTTTTTTCTTTTTGGTGTCCACTTATTTCTCAAAGAATAGATAATATTCGCCACCTTCCTCCCTAGTGCCTTTAGACCTGATTAATTGAATTTTTCCACTTCACTATTCATTAATTTGATATCCAAATATTTTGATCATCTTTCATGCATGTTGCTCAGCTTCCAAATTAACTTTTATTATTATGAGTCTGTTCTCTTCGTTTTTAATTTCTCTCTCATTTATTTTTTCCCTATCACTGCCTTCTTTTGTCCACTTTATTCATTGTAATGGACTATGTCCATTTCAAAATGAACTCTCTGTCTGCTGTAGCTTTTGGCGTTGAGCTTTCTCTTTTCTCTACTGGGGTCTATGTATTAGATTGCAATCACCAGCCATTTGTTGTTAGCTCCACACAGCTTCTCCTGTGTCCACTAATTGTATGAAAGAGAAGTGAATAAAGGCAAAGAGAAATAGAAACTAATGAAGTCAAAACCCTCATTAAATTGGAATAGGTTAAGTGCAAGGGATTCTATTTTCGGCCTTAAAGCGGAGGCTTTCTTTCCTCAGACTATGATGAAGATTTTGAAGTTGATGACGAGAAATCAAATGAGAAAGTTAATGAAGATGGACAGACTGATGATCAAATGAGTGGAAGGTCAAAGTCACCCTCAGATGATGAAAAAGATAATTTAGACCATGAAAGAGAGAGTGCAACCTCATTCCAGGAAATACGAGAAACCTCTGATTATATGAAATATGAAATTGATGGATGCTCAGACAATGACTTGGAAAATGACAAACAAGGTTAGTTTTTTTTTTAAACACAGGATGTAACAGCTTAATTCTTAACATATATATGTTATTTTCCTATTTTTGCTATTTTTGGCCAAAAGTAAAATTAGTTCTTTATAGGCTCTTAGGAGATATTCTATGTAAATTGAACCAATCAATAATTCATCTCTATTAATGGAATAGACAGACATGTGGCTAGAATTTCTGGGCAGAGTTTTACTGGGGAGATGAATTAGATAAGGTATAACAATCCCTCTGTGACTTATATGTCAGTTGGTTCCAATTTGAAAATGTTTATCACAGGATAATGGTATAAATGAATATAATCCATGGCATAACTGAAAGACAAATGGACTTAGAATCATGAGCTATGGGTTCAAATTCTAGCATAGTGCTAATAGGTTGATAGATTACAGGAAAATCACTTAACCTCAGTTTACTCATCTGTTAAATGGAACTCATATTTGTCCAACTTATACCAATCCCTCCCCAGAATTGTGGGAGCAATCATGGTATAAATAAGAAGTGTTGCATAAATGTGAGCTAGCAACTTTAAAAAAATGGAATCTTCGAGTTAGATAGATATGTCCAGGTCTTCCCAGGGGAACTCAGAATTATCTTTCCAGACTCACCTCATGCAATGCCCCTCCGCATGCCAACCAACGGGTCCTCTTGAGATTCCTCATGGGGAACCTTAGATGTCATCTAGTTGCTAACTTGTCAGTATTAGGGCTCCTGATAGAGAATCCTTGTGACATGGTGACCCAGCCTCTGGATACTGGCAAGCACAGGGAACTCATTGTGTTCTGATGAGCCCTTGGATAGCTAGGATTGTTACTAAGTCCCCTTCCACCTTACCATACCCTCCAGCGCTTGGTCCAGGTTCTTGCACTCTGTGGCACAAAGCAGAATGAATGTTCCTAGAACAACATGGAACCTCAGTGTTGAAGGGACCTCAGCCCCAGCTGAGACAACCCATACATGTGTAAAACCCTCCTTTATGACATGTCTGACAAATGATCACCCCCTTTATTCTTAATGACTTTCGGTGAGGGATAATCCATGACCCTCCCATGCAGCCTCCTCTACTTCTTGCAAGCATTTTCCCCCTGAAATCAAACCTAAGGTTCTTTGCCTCTTGTGTACTTAGCACAGAACAGAACCGTCATCTACCTCAAAGTCTGTCAGAGACTGATTGCAACTCTCATTCTCTCCTCTATGGACTAAACATTCCATTCCTCTGACTGCTCCTAGTATGACATGGTCTCAGTGCCTTTATCCAGCCCTCCTCTGTACTCTCCAACTCATCTGCCTATTTTCTAAAAACAAAACTAGCAAAACCCGCTTTCTACTGAAAATGAAGTGAGCAGGGCTGGGGATGGGTGGGGAGGACAATATTGCCAGCATATATACACCAAACAAGGAAACTGTAGATGGTAAGAAATGCAGGAATAATAGAAGGAAACTTCCAGAAATTCACGGGAGACAAAATCCAAGAAAAGAACAAATGCATGGCCCTAAATAATATACATTCTCTCTCCCTCCCTCCCTCTCTCTCTCCCTTTCTCTCTCTCCCTTTCTCTCTCTCTCTCCCCCCCCTCCCTCTCAATCTGTCCCTCCCTCCCTCCTTCCCCCCCTCTCTCTACCCCTCTCTCTTTCTGTGTCTCTCTCTCCCCCCTTTGTCTCTGTTTCTCTGTCTCCCCTCTCTCCTCTCATCTCTATTTCTCTGTCTCTCTCTTTGTCTCTGTCTGTCTTGGCTCTCTCTTTCCAAAAAAATTCATGGTAAAGAGATGTTGAGTCAAAATTATGTACCCAGAGATAAAAATGATGTTGCCATCCAAGTATACTACTTACCACCAGGCCAGGAAGAGGGAATAGATAAGTAATTCAGGGAAAAGATCACCGACTTGGCCTGGATACATAATATAGTAGTGATAATGGACAGCATTACCCAGGTATCCACTGGAGAACATGTTTCTCAAGAGCAGAGAAACTGAAAAAATTCCTGACTTATTTTTATGATAATTTCATTTTTCAAAAGGTGGAGGAACAAATGAGAGAAAGGCCTTGTTTCTGGGGTGGGAGACGTTGGTATCTGGGGTAGAGAGTGATTACTCTTTTTTGAAATTTATGATAAAGAAAACACAAAACCAAGGATAGACTAGCATGCACCCTAGATTTCAGGACAAGAAACCTTCAGGGGTTCAGAAAAGGTCTAGGTAGGATTTCACAGCCTAAAATTCTATAGGTAAATTCAAAGCAAGAGGGATGGGAAGCTCTTTACAATGGAAATGTGAATACACAAAAGCAATTCTGAGGGGGAGTGGTCTAAAGGGAGGGATGTAGATGTCTAGGGAACATATCAGCATAGATTTCACAAGGCAAACTGAAAACAAAAGCCAAAAGGGTAGAGGCTGAATAATGTCAGGAGTGCAGCGACTCAGAAAAAAAAAAGATCTTCAGACGATTTAGTAAGCTAAGGTTCACTACAGCAAGAAAGATGGTTTTTATCTATATTGGGGGAAAAGGACTTATAACAAAAGGATGAGTGCTGCTTCTTTAAGGCATATGGGCTTGAGAAGCAAGAGCTTCTGCATGCTTTCTATCTGTTTTCCCCAGGAGGGGAGTTACTGCCCTGGAAAGGATAGACTAGAATTAACTTGGAGACAGTGGATCCCCAACATTAGTGAGGAGCTAACAAGAAATTATCGAGTGGCTGCCTGGAAGAGCCCAAGACTCTAGAACAGAAATCTATTCTGGAGTAAAGACAGAGCAGGCTCAGCTATTATCACTCAGCCCATCTCTAAGGATTTGTTCAGTGCCTGGACCGATTGCTGGAAGGCCATAGAGAATGGGCTGTGGGGAGTGAGAGCAGTGCCCCAGATCTGGAGAAGGACGAATGATCAGCCAGATGTTGTGGCCATACAGCATCACTGGATGACTATAGTAAGTGGAGGATGGGCCTTTTGTACTTCTTCAAGAAGTTTATTTCCAGTAAAATGCAGCACAGTTTCCCAAGAACAGGGTAGGCTGTTGTCTTTCTCCTATTCAGTTCTGATCCCAGTTTCATCTAATCTGCGTCATCTTTTCAAGCTATGTAGACTAATGCAACACTTTGGTGGATGTTCATCCAACTGCAAAATGGAGTTTAGACAACAGGACATCATCTGATGCCTTTTTTCCCCCTTCGAGTATATTTAGGCTGAACTCTTGAGTTTGGAGGAAGCTCAATGTTCTCACGAATGGGTAAACTGAGAGGGCCTTAGTGCACTTGATAGCAGCCCATTTCTATTTGAGTTTTGAGGGGTATCTCCCCCATGGCGCAATAAACCCTCTCTAGTGGCCATTAACTTTCCTGTTTTAGGACTCATTTGATATTAATAACCAAAGGGTGGTTAAGCCAAATTATCTCCGTGTTGTGTTTTGTGCTGTTGTGTTTGTCCTTCGTTTTCAAGAGGACCATGACATCAGGGAGATGATGACATGATTTGCAGTTGACTTTGATTTGAGTGAGGGAGGGCTGTGCAAGGTTACCAGCCTCCCTTTCTCCTCCAGAGCCGTCTGGCTCCGGTGGCCTGATGCTCATCAGGATGACTGGGGATGGCCCAGGATGCAGTGGGCCCTGGCCCTTTTAGGTAAGGCCTTTTCATGTGCTCACTTAGAGTGAAGCTAATGCCTATTCTGTGAATAGGCCTCTTTAATTAGAAAAAAGGAAAAAAATCAAATTGGGAGGGGAAGACCCTCAGGGTGGCTGTTCCATAGAGAAACAGTTACCATTGACATTCACTATGGCAGGAGGGCCCAAAATACAGTCATTAAGTGGAGGTTGGGCAGGGACCTATTGTGGTGCAATCTATGAACTTCAGAGTGAACTGGGTTTAAGGTTTTGTAAAAGAAGGAAAGAAAGTCGGAAGGAAGGAAGGAAGGAAGGAAGGAAGGAAGGAAGGAAGGAAGGAAGGAAGGAAGGAAGGAAGGAAGGAAGGAAGGAAGGAAGGAAGAAGAGAGAGAGAGAAAGGAAGAAGAGGGAAAGAGAGAGAAAGAAAGAATGAAAGAAAGAAAGAAAGAGTTATGTAGGACCAAAGTACCATAGATTTAGAGCTGGAAAGGACCTGAGAGTTCATTTAATCCATCCAAACTCAGGAAGACCTGAGTTCAAATCAAGATGTGTGACCCTGGGCAGATCACTTAACCTCTGTCTGCCTCAGTTTTTCATTTGTAAATGGGGATAACAGTAGCATCTATGTCACAGGATTGTCTTGAGGATAAAATGAGGTAATGTTTATAGAGGAGATTCACTAACATTCCAGTACTATATAAATGTGATTCTTCTTCTTAACAATGGATGGAAATCATCCTGTTAGAGGGGAGAGGAGGCAATGCTTTTCTCTTCCTTCTCTCAAGCCTTTTTTGTTTAGTCAACAAATATTAACTGCTGCCAGATTTGTTTTCTATTCTTCGAACAACTTAGAGTGAACAGTGTGACTGTAAACATGTGTGTGAGCATTTTGGAAATCCTGTCCGTTACCACCTCGTACCCTCATCATTGTATGGAAGGGGGCTTCTCATAAAGATTTTGTAGAGATAATAGGAGATTAGGAATGGGTGACAATATTAAGTGGCGTGGCCAGTAATTATTTTCACTAGGTAGTTATTAGTTGGTGATTCTAAGGGTTTGGTATCCTCCTCTCTTTTAAATATCAAAATTATTCCCTCCCTCCCTCAGCATGGACTTGTCATGTGTTTGCTTTGTCTAGTGTGTCTATTTTTCCCATCTTTGTTTTATCACTATTTCTACTCTCTCTTAAAGAACACTGGGGATGGAATCCAATGCCGACTCTACTGCCCTGAGGAGAAAGCAGATGGTTACAGATATTTTGACCAACATTTTTCATCTGTTGATCTTTTTACCTCATCAAAACCAAATTCTTCAAGAGAGCAGTGACTGATGTACAAGTATCTTCTAACAGGTTTCAGAATTTTGGCCATATGCCTAATCAAAATGAAGTTGATATGTTGCCCATTTACATCATTAGTAAAATCTGATCAAAGTGGCCTGGTGAATATTTCAGTTTGGGTTGGATTGGCCAAGCCACTCGTTGGCCAGTTTCTCCTTATGGTCCATTACAGATGTGGGCAGAAATCTGGACTACACACAAAATATAACTATTGAATCTCTAATCTAATCCAATTTCATTTTCCCCATAGGTGTAATTTCTATCTCTTTCCAGATGACTTCCCCTTTTACACATCTGGCCTTTGCCTCTCTGCTTAGCCCACATCACCAGCTGCTTAGAGTTCCCATTGAGAGTCCTGCAGACATCTCAAAATCAACATGTCCAACAGATTCTTTCCCCCACAGAACTCTGGATTCTTCAAACTCCCCTTTTTCCTGTTGCCCTGGTTTCTAACCTCAGAGTCATCCTTGACTTTTCCCTGTCTCTCCCATCCTCCTCCCTTCCATAGCCTAAGAGCAGCCATTCTATCTGCACCTCCCTTGAATCCATCTCCTCTCCACTCTTGGGGCTGCTCTTCCTAGTTTAGACTGTCATCCCCACTTAGGGAGACTATTGCTTCTGACTGTTTTTTTTTGTTTCAACCCTTTCCCCTTTCCAATCCATCCTTTACATGTTTACCAAGGTGATATTTCTAAAGCAAGTCTGATTATGTCTCCCCCCGCCCCACCTCCCCTATCCATCTTTTGTCCTCTAAGATCAAATGCAGCATTGTCTTTGGTACTCAAAGCCCTTCAGCATCTTGCGCCAGTCTAACCTTCTAGGCTCATTACATCCTAGTTTTTTCTAGGCTGTAGCACAATTGGCCAGTGTACAGGCTCTGCTCAGAGACCACCTGCTCCAGAACTCCTGGTCCCCTAAGCTGCCCATGTCTTCTTCTCTGAGGCTACCTTCCATCACTCTGCTCTCATCATATTATCTACTTGGATGTTTATAAATCGTCTTCTCCATTGGAATTTGGGTTCTTGGAGGGAAGGGTCTATCTCTTTCCCTTTCTTTCTATCTCCAAAGCTTAGCAGAGCCCCGGGCATGTAGTAAGTGCTTAATACTTGTTGACATGACATCTTGTACATGATATTCAACCACTCATCTCTGTGTCTTTGCACAGGTTGATCCTCATGCCTGGAATGCACTCCTTCCTCACCTTAGAATTCCTAGCTCTCATGGAAGATTTCCTCAGGCTCTACTTCCTCCATGAGGCTGGTCTTGATCCCCATTCCCAGCCAGCCACTAACATTCCACCCCAAATTAGTTTCTATGTACTTAGTATATATCACATACCTGTACATGTGTGCACAATGTCTCCTTTCTTAGAATGTCAGTCAGTCAACAAGTTTCTGGGAAGGGAAATTGTTGACTGTGTTTTTATCATCAAAGAATGGTATGCAATAGGTGCTTAATAAATGCTATTTAATTAATTGTAGTCATCCTTACCAATGGAGGAAACCATAATTTTATTAAATTACAGATGGCAAGCAATACAGAAATTTAATTTGCACCTGTTTTTATTTAAATTTGAATATACATACATACACACAGATATGTGTATGTGTATACATATATGTGCATGTATATATCATATTCCCAATATCCTTGGAATTCATTTCAAGTTAGAGATTGGAGTATTGAGATGGCCTCAGGAAAACTTGACTTTTGTGGGTCTGAGAAACTCTCCATTTTCCTCATTAGAATTCCTGCTCACTCTATTAGTGATACAAATTCAGCCTCACCTGGGTTTGAGATAATCACAGTGAGACTTATTAGAAGGAACCTAAGACACACTTATGACTGAGAATTTGGTTTATAGGCAAAACTGCTTTTTGTCAACTTTTGTTTATTTAAGGAGCACAGTATATTTTAAAATGTTATCTAGCCTTGAAATGAATTTCTACTCTCTCTTAAAAATGTTTTATTGATGGCTTTTAAAAAACCTGATTGTTTATTCCCCCATTGCCTCCTCTCTGCTTCCCTTTCCCTGTTCATAAAACACTGTCTTTCCTTATCAAGGACTTGCTCTGATACCTCTGGGCACTCTGAGGCTCTGCCAGTGGAGAAGTGGTTCTGCCAAGCCCTTACCAATGAAAGGTTGGAAAACTTGGGTGCCAGATGTATCTTTCAAGAACCCACCTACAAAAGTTCTGTGAGATTTACAACCTGGTCAGCCACAAGATGATTAATTTAATTTTAGCTTTTTCCAGAGTTTTTCTTGGATATCATCTTCTAAGTCATAAAGATTTTCATTCTTCATCAGGGAAGGGAATTCTTGCATTGATGAAAACACAGATACCTAAAGTGTTAAAGAAGAGATAGTGATTAAATATCGGAGTTTTAAAGACTATGCAGGACACAGGAGAAATTATTTCTACTTGTATAAATATAACATTTCACAAAGAACTTCCATTACATTTTCTAATTTGATTTCTTCTTCCCTCCCAAACCCTCCTCCCAGTAGGCCCATGAAATAGGCCAGGTTTAGGTGAGCCAATTTTAGAGAAGGACACTGGTTCAGAGACATGAAGATGCTTGAGGTCACATATGTGATATTTGAACTGACCTCCTTCCCATTGAAGTCCTTCCACTATTTCATGCTGTCTTTCCCAAAGCAAGCAAATGAATAGAATCATGAGGTTCCACCTCCTCATTGGAAAGACTTCAAAGACGATATGTTTTAGCCTCCACCTATCTGGGCCTTGGTGACAGCACAGGTGGGAATAATTAGTAGCATGACAGGAGGGAGGGTGCACCTGTGGATGAGCACAGCCCACAGGCCACATTACCCTGTGTGTGTGCAAATTCAGTTGACAATGACCAAACCATGCCTTGTTTTTCTATTTTGATCTCAATCTCTGACTTTGGCTAAGTGATCTTTCTCCACAGACCCCATCTAGAATCCAGCTCCTGGAATCCTCCCTTCTGACTCCCCAAATCAGATAATAGAACTGGAAAGGGCCTCCTAGAAGGAAAACCCAGCATCCCATGCCTGACAAGTGGTCATCAAGCCCTTTGGAAGACTTCCCATAGAGGGCACCCAACCGTCTCTCTAGGTGGTTCAGCACACTGTTGCTGGGCTCCAGTTGGCAGGAAGTCACCATGGTGTAGCAGGTGACCTGGCCTCTAGGAAGACCTGAGTTCAGGTCACTCTTTTTGCCATACATTGGCTGCATGACCTGGGGCAAGCCACTGACTCTTTCAGGTTCCATGATCTTCTCTGAGTGTCTGGGAATGTTCTGCTTTGCATTAACAGAGGAACAGGAGGGCCACAAAATCACAGGCCTAGTCCCTCCTTGCTGCCCCCCCCCCGGCCGAGGAAGTTTCCACTGATATTAATTCTAAATGTGCATCTTCGAGCTTCTCCCCATTCTCCCAGTCCTCTCCTCTGGACCAGTCTTCCATGAGGACAGACTTCACATATATGAAGAGAGTCCTGGGATCATCTTGTGAGTAAATATCCACATGTCACAGAATAACTCGAGAGTTGGAAAGTGCCTTACTGGCCATCATCTAACTATGTGGAGTGGCCTCTGTAATATGCCTTAACTGTCACTGCCCAGTCTCATCAGTGAAGGCAGCCCATTAGACTTTCAGAAACTAGGTTTCTCTTAGTGTGGTCCATGATTGCATTACCCTTTTGACTTCATATCACACTGCTGACTCCTAAGGAATTTACAGTCCCCCTCTAACTTCTTAAAGAAAATCTACCCCCTTAATCATGCCTCCTCTTTGGCGTATAAAAATCTTTTAGTGGTCCTGTATGATTTTTTGCTGGGCCTCTCAGCTTTCTGTCATCTGCAGATTGTATGATCATGCTAACTCCCATCATTATCCAAGTCTAAGATAAAAGTTTGAAAACATCATGGAGCTCAGTATTGATGGTCCATTGAAGACTGCCTGCCATGTTCCTGTTGAATCATTCATGACTCCTCTTTTGAGTCCAGCCATTCAATCCTGAATCCAACTAATTATGCCATCTAGTTTGCATCTTTTCATCTATACCAAAAGAATTGTTTAAGATACATAAAAGCATTGCTAGGTAAGCTAAATTTACATGCCCCAAGGCACACCCCCTACATGCACATCTCCTCCTTCAGTTGTCCCCTTTATTATTCTTGTTCTCCAACTACTCTCAAGTTGTTGCTTGTCTGGTGGCTGCTTCCCTGCTGCCTGAAAACATCCTCATGTCTCCCCTATCCTCCAAACATACCCTGCCTTGACCTGTGCCTCCCCTCCAGCTACCATCCCACGTATCTCCTCCTTTCTGTAGCTAAATCACTGGAAAGAGCCATCTAGAATCGCTACTTCCTGTCCCCTCCTTCATCTGCTACAGTCTGGCTTCTGGCAGCATCTGGCCAAATCTGCTCCCTCCAAAGTTCCTAATGGTCTCTTGCTTGCCGAATCCAACGGCCCTTTCTCAATATTCACCCTCTTGACACCCCCACAGCCTTGGATTCTGTTAAGCACCCTCTTTTCCTTGATAGTCACTTTAGATTTTCATTCCGCTGCCTTCTCCTTGCTCTCCTCCTTGCTGACTACCCCTTCCCAGTCTCCTTTCTAGATCCTCATCTTCCTGCTGACTATGGTTATCGCACAGCGGTCTGTCCTGGGCTTTCTTCACCATTTCCATTTCCCTGCGTGGTCTCATGAGCTTCCATAGTTTCAGTTCTGTCTGTGCTGGTGTTTCTCAGATCTACTTGTGCAGTCCTAATCTCTCTCCTGACCTCTCTTCTCACATTTCCAACTGCCTATTAGACATTTTGAATTAGATGCATAAGCAATATAAACATCATATTCAGAATGGAAAGCATGAGCTATTCCCCCAAACCCCTTCCCCTTTTTTCCAGCTTCCCTGTTACTATAGGGACTGCCTTCTGGTCAATCAGGCTCCCATACTAGGTGTCATCGACTCTGCTCTCCCACCTCCTCATCCAGGCAGTAGTAGTTAGGTCCAGGTGTTCTTTTCTATATGCCCCCTCCCTCCTCTGATGCTGCCCTTGTCACTTTCCACCTGAGCCCTTGCGCTGGCCTTCTGGGTGGGCTTCCTGATTCAACTCTCACCTCACTTCACACTCAGCTGTTAAATGATCTCCCTAAAGTGCAGCTCTGATCATACCATCACCCTAATCAATAAACTCCAGTGGCTCCCTATTACCCATAGGATCAAAAAGTAAACCCTTTGTTTGGCTTTTAAAGCCCTTCATAACCTGGCCTTTCCAGTCTTTTGATACAATACTCTCCTCCACTGTAGTCCAGTGACTCTGGTCTCCTTGCACACCATACTCCCTCGAGTGTTTTCACTGGCTTCCCCCCTTACCTGGAATGCTCACCCTCATCACTGCCTCCTAGCTTCCAGGGCTTCCTTCATGTCTCTGTACAAAGTATTTCCCAGTCTTCCTTTAATCTTAGTGCCTTGCCTGAGACTGCCCCCAATTTACCCTGGCTGTATCTTATTTATACATAGATGTTTGCATGTTGTCTCCCTAATCACAGTGGGTGCTCCTTGTATTCCCAGTGCTTATAAGTGACAGTGCACATGCTATGTGTTTAATACTTGACTGATGGACATGTCAGTGAATGTATTGGGTGGGTATGGTGCCAATTATGACTCCCCTTTCTAAATATTTACTGCATCTAAAAAGTTTTGTTCTAGGTTTCTCAGTGACTTGAAGTCAAGTTCACTGGCTTAGAGTATTCTGGCTTATTTTTCTTGAAATCCAGGACAAAACTCGCTGTTCCTGTCTTATGGCACCTCTCCTGTTTTCTGTGATCCTTCAAATATCACCTGCAGTGGCTGAGCAATCACATTTGCCAAGACTCTCAGCATCTGACAGATTAATTCACCTGGCTTAAGTGATCTGAACCCATCAGGGGCACCTCAGTGCTTTTTCTCTGTCTGCCTACCTTGGGCATCAGCTCTTTGTTGGCCATTTTGGTTCTTCCGTTTTCATTGCAAAGGTCACATTTTTCTTTGCAGAGAAAACAGAAGGGAAACAATTTAATGGCCCTGCCCTCTATTTTGTCAGTCATTAACGTCTCATCCTCCCCGAATGTAGGTCTTGCTTCAGTCCTCCCTTTTCTTCCATTTTAACTAAGACAAAACCCAACCCTCTTCCGTTGTCTTTAGCTTCCCTTCACAACCTCAGCTCATTCTGACCACTGGCATTGCTGGCATTATTTTTTATAACTGTGCTGTACTTTCATACCCATCAGTTGTTACCTGCCCCATCTTCTGTCTTCTTCACTTCACCTTTGCCTCTTGGCTTCCTTGGATTCCATCAAGACTCCCCTCAAATCCCCCATTCCGCAGGAAGCCTCTTCCATGCTCCCCCTCGAGCTCCTCAACTCACTAGTGCAGCCCCTCTGAGGCACCTCCCTCTTACATGGTATGTCTCTTGTGTGCACATCTTGCTTTGAATGTTGTCTTCCCCAGACTGTGAGCTGTTTGAAAGCCAGGACTGTGTTTGGTACTCTCAGCAGTTAGTATATTAAGCAATTAATACAAGCTTGTCAAGGTTGACTGTTGACTGACCACAGTTCTTTTGAAATCTAAGCTGACTGGTGAATCTCCTGAGTATCTTCAGTGTTCTATTTAGACACCTCCCATTTTCCCTCCTCATTGGGATTGCTTCTTATTGTATCCTTAAGATTTCATTCTGGAGCATTGCCTATGTCTCCTTGATTGACTTCCCTTAGAGAATTTTGGGCCAGGGGAACTTACTTATGTGTCTTCTGAAAACTTTGAGATCCATTTTCCCCAAATCTAGGGTGCTTGTCAAACTGTGTATAGGTTTCTTCGTATTCTCTATCACACATGCTAGAGTGGAGTGGTCACTGTCTACCCAGAAGCCAGTTCTGCCCTGTTGGTGAGAATCATGGAATTGGAAAGATGGAAGACACCTCAGTGATCCAACACACATAAGAATGGAATCCATATTCCAACATACCTGGCGAGGCATACCTGTTGTACTTTCTCTTCTTGAAGACCTCCAAGGAAGGGTGACTTCAAACTCACCATGGATCCCATTCCACTTGGAGATAACTCTCATTCTTAGGAAGGTTTTCTTGACATCAAGCTTAAATCTGTCTTCTTGTAACTTCCATCCATTTGCCTGATTCTGCTTTCTGGGGTCAAACAGAACATGTCTAATTCATCCTGTCCATAACAGCCCTTAAAATACTTGAAGACAACTCTCATGCCTTACTTCACCCCCTTCCCACCTCAGCCCTAAGGCTTCTCTTCTCCAGGCTAAATATAATGAGTTCCATCAACT
This sequence comes from Phalanger gymnotis, assembly GCA_028646595.1. NCBI lineage: Eukaryota > Metazoa > Chordata > Mammalia > Diprotodontia > Phalangeridae > Phalanger > Phalanger gymnotis. The sequence continues at coordinate 331,486,336 of CM053626.1, read as the reverse complement.
GATCTACTCATGATATGAACCCAAGGCCCTTAAGCATCCTCATAGCCCTCTTCTGAAAATGTTCTTCAATTAATCAATTTCTTGCTAAGTCTCGTGTAATCCTGGCTATGGCTTCCCAATATTTAAATTGTTTCTTTTTGTCTGCTTGCCATATTTTTATCTTGACCTGATAATTCCATATTTTGGCTACAATATCCCTTAGAGTTTTCATTGGGAAGCCTTTCAGGAGGTGATTGGTAGATTCTTTCAATGACTATTTTATCCTCTGGCTCTAGAATATCAGGGCAGTTTTCCTTGCTGATTTCTTGAAAGATATTGTCCAAGCTCTTTTATTGATCATGGCCTTCGGGTAGTCCAATAACTCTTAAATTATGTTTCTTGGATCTTTTTTTTCAGGTCAGCTGTTTTTTTCAATAAGGTATTTTACATTTTCTTCTATTTTTTTATTCTTTTGATTTTATTTGAGTGATTCTTGACATCTCGTAAAGTCATTAGCTTCCACTTGCCCGGTTCTAATTTTTAAAGAATTATTTTCTTCAGTTAGCCTTTGTACTTTTCCATTTGGCCAATTCTATTTTTAAAGAATTATTTTCTTCTGTGGATTTGTGTCCTTCCTTTTCAATTTGTTGACTCTCTCTTCTATGTCATTCATTTCTTTTCCCAATTTTTCTTCTATCTCTCTTCTTTGACTTTTAAAATCCTTCTTGAGCTCTGGAAGAGCTTTTTGGGCTTGAGACCAGTTCATATTCCCCTTTGAGTTTTCAGGTGTAGGTATATTGATGGTGTGGTACTCTTCTGAGTTTGTGTTTTGATCTTCCTTGTCACCATCCAAGCTCTCTATGGTCATATGCTTCTTGTGCGTATTTTTTTGGTTTATTTTGTGGATTTTAAAGTTGAGCTCTGTTCCTAGGGCACAGGAAGCACTGTCCCAAGCTTCTAGTGCTGGGGACCAGGGGCATGGTCACTGTCTTTGTGCATTTGCTCACTGCACCGGGGTGGCCTGGCCTATTCGCACCTGTTGTTGCCTGGTTTCTAGGGCTGGCAACTTGCCTTCTGTGCTGGAACCGGAGGCCTCCCAGCTGGCCTGCTGAGCCAGGACCAAGGGGCCTTGGTTGCTGATCTGTGCTGAGGCTAAGAGCCTCTTGCTGGCTTACCCAAACACCAGTTGCATGGGGCTATGCTTCCCTTTTACCCAAGCGAGACAGACCTTTCCTTCAGTCCTTTTAAGTTCTCTTGGGCTGGAAAGTTGATTCATTCCATCTTTTTGTAGGTTCTGTCACTTGAGAATCTGTTTAGGGTTTGATTTAACATTGTTTCTGAGGGAAACTGGGGAGAGCTCAGGCAACTTCCTGGCTTTTCTTCGCCATCTTGGCTCCACCTTCCAATCAATTTCCTTTTTAAACTTTGGCTCCCAGAACTGAGTACGAGGTCTGACCAGACAGAGTATGGGGGGACTATCACCTCCCTATTCCTGGAGCTTATACCCTCTCAATGCAGCACCAAAGGGCATTCACTTTTTCAACTGCCAATCATTCTTGGCAGTTAGCTGGCTCAGTGAGTAAAGTGCTGAGGCTGGAGTCAGGTGGACATGAATTCAAACCCAGCCTCAGTTGCTTCCTCACTTGATGAGGAAGTCTCTTGACCATTATCTGCCTTAGTTTCCTCACCAGTAAAATGGGGATAATAGCACCCCTGACCTCCTAGGGTTGCTGTGAGGAAAAAAGAAGAGGATATTTGTAAAGCACTTAAGGTTGTACTTGGCATACAGTAGGTACATAATAAATGCTTGTTCTCTTCCCTTCCCCAGTAACACTGTTAGCTCACATTGAGTTTGTCATCTTCTAGAAGCCTCTATGCTTTTTCAGAACAACTCCTGTCTCTCCACGCCTCCCCGGTGTTATATTGGTGAAATTGAGTTTTTGTACCCAACCATATTTATCCCACTTGAATTTCACATCGTTAGATTCAGGCCAGCTCCAGCCTGTCAAGATCCTTTTTGGATCATGAGTTTGACATCAAGAGTGTTGGCTATCCCTCCCTGCTTTGTGTCATGGGAAAGTTTGAAGAACATTCCATACGTGCCTTTATGAAAGTAATTGATTCACTGTTAAACAGCATGGGCCAGATACAGTTCCCTGTGTCACTCCACTGGTGATCTCCCATCATGGTGACGTTGAACCGTTAACCATTCCTCTTTGACTCCAGCCACATAACCAGTGCTGAATCAGATCAGCTGTTGGTTCTTCTACTTTGGAAAGGGTAAAAAATTATCTTTAAATCAAGTAAAAAAGTTATTCGATGTCTTTTGGGGGAGAAGGAGATGGAGAGGGAGAGAGGGGAGAGACAGACAGACAGACAGACAGACAGAGATAGACAAAGCAGAGACAGACTAAGAGAGAGGAAGGAGAGACAGAGAGAGGAGGAGCTGCCTGGAGAATCTGAGTCCCTTCCTTGTCGTTACTGTATTTTACATGTGCTCCAGGCTTGTGACCTGCTTCCCAGACTCCTCGTCCATTTCTTCTTTGTCTCCATTGACAAAATCACTTTCTTGATCAATTTCACCTACATGCTTTGCACTCTCTGGTTTCTGAATTTTCTCACCTTTGTCTTCTTCATACACAATAATGCCTTTGACCTTTCACCTCTCTCGTTTCTTTTCAGTCAGGTAGAGCCACCTGGAGTCATATTGCACTGCTGGATCTTTTTCCACCTGCTGTCAGTAACACCTGTAAGGTGAATCTTTTCTCTGGCCTTGGACACTCAGTAGCTGTGTGACCCTGCGAGAATCACTTTAGCTCTGTTTGCTTCAGTTTGCTAGTCTATAAAATGCAGCACCTCCCTCCCAGAGCTACTGTGATGATCAAATGTCGTGATAGTTGTAAAAAAAGAAAATGATACTTAGCCCAGGGCCTGGCACATAGTAGGTACTGTACAAAAGCTTATTCTCCTTTCCCCTCATTGAATCAGAACCTGAGCTCTGTTTGTTTCTTGCCTTCATGTTTTAGAATTGTATGTAGCCATTTGAAGCCAGGGGTCTGACTAAGGGCCACTTTTTTGGATTTTGTCTCTCTTGAACTTTTGTGCATCTCCACTACTATTTCTCTTTCCTTATTGTTACCCCTTATGACGTCCAGCTTATTAAATGCATATTAGGAAGTCTTCTCCCTCCCCCACTATTTTTAGTAGAACTCCCCATTTGTTTCCAGGACACCAAGCAAATACATTCTTACCAACCTTTGTTAGGTGTAGTCTATCACTGGACAGAACCTGTCATCTCCTTATTAAAAGTTGTGGACTAGAAATTCAAATCTCATTCTCAGATACCACCTTATTAGCCAGATGATAATTTCCCTAATGCTTTTTTTTTCTCTTTTGAATCCCTTGCCTTCAAATGTCAGCAGTAAGGAAAATACAGCCTATGCCCCTACGGTCTTCAGGTTTTCTTCTCCAAGACTTTATATTTGATCATACTTCCTGTGTTCCAATTTGTGCCTACATAGATCTCCAGAAGGGGGCAGTCATCATCTGTTTTGATAAGTCTTGGTAGGCTCTCTGATATGCCTTGGTTACATGACCTGGGAAGACAGTAGACCTCTCTCCTCTTGATGCTATTAGGTCAGCAACTAGGTGCAGCAATATATGGGGGCTAGGATATCACCAATCTTCATCATTCTTCTTCCTCTGACCCTTCATAGATGATTTCTTATAGAAGAAGGAGAGAGAGAAGGAGAGGGAGAAGGAGAGGGAAAGGGAGACAGAGAGGGATAGGATGAGCTGAGTTACCCAACTAGCTGGGTCCCCATTCAGGCAGCTCTGTCTACCTACAGGTGGTGTTTGTCTTTCGTTTTCAAAGAGGACCGTGACATCAGGGAAATGATTGCATGACTCACATTTGACTTTGATTTCAATGAGGGAGGACTGTGCAAGGTCACCAGACTCACTTTCTCCTCCGGGGCCATCTGGATCCAGTGACCATATATTCATCAGGATGACTGGGGATGGCCCGGGATGCAGTGGGAGACCCTGGACCTTGTAGGCTAAGGCCTTTTCAGGTACTCACTTAGAGTGAGGTAAGGCCCATTCAGTGAATAGTCCTTTTTAAGATATGAGTCAAGGGATT
>CM053626.1:331456280-331482116 GCA_028646595.1 Phalanger gymnotis | reverse complement strand
CTCTCTCTCTTTCTCTCTCTCTCTTTCTCTCTCTCTTTCTCAAAACATTAAACCCAGTTCATTCTGTCACTCTGAAACTCATAGATTGCACCACAATAGGTCCCTGCCCAAGCTTCACTTAATGGCTGTATTTTGGGCCCTCCTGCCTTAGAGTGAATGTCAATGGCAACTGTTTCTCTTTGGAACTGCAACCCTGAAGGTCTTCTCCTCCCAGCTTGATTTTTTCTTCTTTTTTTCTAATTAAAGCAGCCATCCCTTGACTCACACCTTAAAGAGGCCTATTCACTGAATGGATGTTACCTCACTCTAAGTGAGTACATGAAAAGGCCTGAGTCTAAAAGAGCCAGAATCTACCATTGCATCCTGGGTCATCTCCAGTCATCCTGGTGAATATCAATATCAGGCCACTGGACCCAGATGGCTCTGGAGGAGAAAGTGAGGCTGGTGTGCAGAGCCCTCCCTCACTCAAATCAAAGTCAAGTGCTAGTCATCAATTCCCCGATGCCATGGTCCTCTTCGAAAACAAAGGACAAACATAGCAGCAACAACAACCCTATAGAAGAGAAACAAATCTCTGTCTCATCTATGTTGTTGTTTAAAGGGCAAGTGAAGGCTTCATACTTGGAGTGTCCATCTCCCTCTTCTTCAGGTAAAGCCTTAGATAGGCTTTTGTTGTCAACATTCCACTCCCCTTTTTCCTTTCCTGTCTCTTCTGTGTAACTAACCTTTTGGTGAGGGTCATCTTCCTGCCTCTACCTCACTTCTTTTCCCTTCAGTGATTCATTTTCTTTCAGAACACTTCATTGTACTCTAGAGCTTGGAATTTACAGAGCCACTCCTGGAAGGTAAAGGGTTACCTTCTCCCCTAAGAGGGGGATCAGCCTATATGTAGGACATAAATGATAGTCACTCAGCTATGGCAGAAATGCAAATCTTAAAAATTACTTGTGAGGGAGAGAGAAGACAACATGTTAGTAACTGAAAAATGACCCCTGCTCCTATGACCGATTGAGATTTTCAGCTTTGATACCACACTATGTACCTTGGACATAGGCAAAGTTGCATAATGGATGGAGAGTTGGAATTGAAGTGAAGAATTCAGTTCTATCAAACAGGCTTTTTTAAAGCCCCCACTCTGTGCCAGGCACCAGGACACTGAGATAAAATAAAATAACGCTTACTTTCAAGGAGCTTACTCACTACATGGGGAAGGCGAAGGGAATAGCTTGTTAAAGGTAAGTACAAAATAAGCACATGTTTATTTGACCTTCAATCGAACAACTTCAGGGAGTTGGCACTCACAGCCTCCCAAAGCAGCCTCTTCCATTTTGTGTGGCCTCCAATTAGGATAAAGATAATCCCTTCCCATTTCAGCAGTTATCTTGGGTTTCAGTTTCTTCATCAACATTCTTGTTTTATTTTTCCCCATATGAAGATCGTTATCCTTGGAAGGAAATAGAAGCAAAGCAATGGTGTGGAACAGTCCTTCCATCTCTAAGTCATTTCTTGTGATCCCATCTTGTCTATGTGGTGGTTCTGTCTCTTCCTTGTTCATCATCTTGCCCCTTACATGGTTAGAAGCGTGTGAAGCCTTGGGTCATCCTAGCTTTCCTTTTCTCACCCCATTCTTTCGGGCTTGTGCCACCCTTCAAGTGGGTGTCAGGTCCATACCCACATTTTCATCTCCTGCACATCTGTTTTCACTCTGGGGTCATCTGTGAGCTCCCTGTGTAGCTACATCCATCTCCTTAGAGACTCTCCTTTTTTTTCTCTCAGTAAGATCACATTCGATTGCATTGCCAGTATTTCAGAGTTGATAGGCGCCTGTTCCTTCCATGATGACTTTCCTTTGAGAATTTAAGGTCGTCCAATCCAACCTCTGTTTTTGTTGAACTCTTTGAAATTGAGTGATCTGATATCAACAAAGCAAGTAGATAGAATAAACTTGAGTAAACTTGAAAGCCAGATTTGTGGTTTACCCGCAATGTGAATAAACCACCCACTGATATCTGCCAGTTCTCTATACATCTTTTGTATCCATTATGCCAGGCAGATTTTCTATTTAAAGCACCAATCATTTATATTTCTTTCACTTGCACACTTCATAAAATGGCTGTTTTCTCAGAGTACATGTGAACATTACGTTGATGTTTATATTCCTCTGTGACATGGGGAAAGGGAAAGCCTTTGATGGAAAAGAGGTGGCAGCTGCAAGAAAGACTTGATTATTTTCTTGAAAACAGAAAAGCCGCCAGAATCAGAAAACAAGTTGGAGGACAGGGAGGTGAAAAGAGAAAGAAAATGTTTGTATGCAAAAATCAGTGCTGTGATCAAAAGGTGTCTTAATTTTGTGTTTTTTTTTCCATGAATGATTAGTTTGCTGATTTCATAAATAATCAGGATGGTTTGGGGAAAACATAGGAGCCAGGGGGCTATTTTTGCGTGGACTAACAGCTCACCTTCTTGTGATCAGATTCAGATCTTCTCAGACAACGTTATTTTCTTCTGATCAAACTGAAAAAGGGTGTAGACAATGCTTGTTTGTTCTTGAGAATTAACGCATCAGCAGGGAAGCTCAGAGCTACAGAGTAACTGACGATGTCAGGAATCGCCACTTAGAAAGATGCTAACATTGCAGGCCCGTGTGGGTTTTCGGCATAGCAGTTATTTGTCAATGCCTGTCTCCTACTGTCATAGTTTCAGGGCCTTCTTTTGACATATGCAAGCTTTGTGACCCTGGCCAAATCGCGTAACCATTCAGCGCCTCCAATCTGGAGGATTGTAAGTGACTGGAGAATCTTTGCTATTCTGAAGTGGTGGTGCTCCCTTCACTGAAGAAATCACAGAATCAGAGAGAGAGATGATATACAGGGAGGCAGACAGGCAGAGATAATTAGATAGATTATAGATACGTAGGTGATAGACAGATGATAGATAAATGATGGATAGATATGAGATATAGATAGATTTATATATGTATATATGTTTCTATGTGTTCATACATGTATGCATATGTGCACATGTGTAAACATTGCATTGTGTTTCAACAAGATATCGTATGCAGACTAGAGAGCAAATACCACCGGGCAGTGAGATCGATTATTTCACTTCATTGGACTTTTTTTCTTTCTCACCTCTTAAACGAAGCCTTTTCCTGAAAAATGCTGTTGTCAATGCTCTTTTTCTCCTCAAATTATTCAGTTGATCTTGACTGTGTTTGTGGTCTATCCTCCTGGTGGAATATAAGCTCCTTGAGGGCAAGGACCTCTGTAACGTCTTTGGGTCTCCAGAATTAGGTCTGGTTGGTGCAGCATAAATGATCGATAAGCTTTTTGTACCCCAGATGACTCTCTCAGACTCTGCTTTAATGTAGTCATTTCCCATCAGCATCAGTGAGTTTCTGCACTGGGAGTCTTGCAAATTGATGCAGTCATCCATCCAGACAGACAGTGTGGTATCCACACAGATAGTGTGGTATGGTGGCTAGAAAGATGGCCTCAAAGTGAGGAAAACCTTCGCTCAAGATCTACCTATTACTTGTTGGGGCACCCTGAGCAAGTTAAGTGACTAATTCTGAGATTTATGTTTTCTCTTTGTCCTCAATGAAAACTTTCTTTTTTTCTTTTTCTTTCTTTCTCTTTCTTTCTTTCTTTCTTTTTTTCTTTTTTTCTCTGGCTCTCTTTCTCTCTTTCTTTCTTTCCTCCCCCTCCCTCCCTCCCTTCCTTCTTTCCTTCCTTCCTTCCTTCCTTCCTTCCTTCCTTCCTTCCTTCCTTCCTTCATCCTTTCCTTCCTTCATCCTTTCCTTCCTCCCTCCTTCTTTCTCTCTTTTTCTCTTCTTCTTCTTCTTCTTCTCAATTGAAGATTGCTTCTCTGTCTCTGATCTCTGTTATTTTAGGTCCCTTATGCGAATAGAGCCTGTTCTCCCTTGGAAATGTGACATAACTATTTGCATGTCCCCCATTGGACTGTGAGCTCCCTCAGGGCAGGCATCATCTTTTGCCCTTTTTTGCACCCCCAGCACTTAGCACAGTGTGTGGCACACAGTAGGTACATAATTAATGCTAGTTGGCTTGACAGGTTGATTTGAGTCAACCTTTATGTGCTTACTGGAGTTAGGACATGTGGTGGATAAAAGTTAAGGCTTTTCACAATTGTGAAAGTCAGACTCTTAAAAAGTAACAATGTGATATGTTGGCTACGGTGACGCCTTTGCTGGGTGTCCTCTGCAGAGATGTCAGACACACGTTGTCCCCACACCTCAGGCCATGTTCATGGCACCAAGCTGGGAAGTTGTTGAGGCCAGGTCCAAGAATGGCTGATCTGAATGTCCCAATGAGAGAAGCCTGGGGCTAGTGAGCTGCGTGTGAGGAGAAGATTGTTTTCTTTAGTCAAGACAACTTAGTCAGTAGTCTTCTAAGCACAAAGAAATTCGCATTCTGCTGGGATTAGCAGGGTCACTGAGGTCCTGTTAAGCCACATCCCTGAAAGCTCCAATATTGAAGCATTGAAAGACTCCTTGACTTCCAGGTTCTTGTAAAACAGCCTCAGAAACTGGCACACCCACAAACCAGGGCTTGATTTGTCGTTTGTTGATTGTCCAGACTTCAGAAAGTGGCAGGGAAATGTGACTGTTGCTGATTAAACTTTAAAGGGCAGCTTGTGTTTTTGACAAGCTAGTTGTCATACATTTCCCAGAACACTCTGGACTACAGATTACAGACAAACTGGTGATCTGCATAAATGGACAGAATTTTCACGCTGGGACTTCTACGTACCACTCAATACACAGTCACTTTATTATTTTCCTTCTCAGTGTAAGGTCACACAGCTGAAAGTATTTGCTGAATTCTTGTGCAGTACAAACCTCAGAAGATATCTGGAGTAACGGCAGGCTTTTCTATAGTACTTTCAAGCATCTCACAAGAGACTCACAGTAGCCTGATCTGATGGGTTGTGGAGGATGTGTGCCCATGGGGTTCACATGCCCATTTCACAGCTGAAGAGCCTGGGACTCAGAGAGATTATGTAACTTGTCCATGGTCACACAGCAGGTAACATGCACCCCAGTCTTCCCTCTTGCATGCCTAGAGCTTTCTCTACTACACCACACAGCCTGTCTCTCATGGAACAGAGAAAATATCTGGGGATGCCTGCTCTTGGAGGAAAAGTTTCACTACAATGCTTTTCTACAAGATATCTGGAAATGGTTACTTTTAATTCTGAGGGAATGTTAAGTAAAAGTCATAGGGAAGTGATCTGTTCTAAGCCTTCTGCCTTTTAACCATGTTACGTGTCTTTACGTACACATGCACATACTTATACATGCATGAATGAAGTGTCTTGATCCAGGATCATCGCCAGGGCATTAAGACTACAAAGCAAGAGCTCAGTAATGTCTATGGAAGAAAATGTGGAGTTGTATTTGTTTTCTTGTAAAAAGTTGTCAAAGAAAAGCACATCTGTGTGCCAATTATGTTAGTATGCATGGGGAACAGAAAGTGTTTCCTGTGCCTTGGTACAAAGAAATATATGGTCCCAGGGAGAGGAGACAAGGACCAGGCTGTGGTAGCTGGCCAGTGCTCCCAATGGCTGGCTGTGAATATCATGGTGACACGTCAGGTTGTCAAAACACCATTTTGGAGGGAACAGCCCAGAGACTGTTCACTCAGATGGAACAAGGGGGAAACGGTTCTGGGCCTGGATGGGGAGGAGGGGGGTTGGGCCAGACAAGTAGCCTCTCAGGTTTCTTTCAACCTTGATATTTCAATTCAGTTTGGCTCAATGCAAAATGCTTCCTATGTGCCAAGCTTTGTGTATGATACTTGGAAAACAAAGACAAAAATGAAGACAGGCCCCACCCTCAAGGAGCTTCTGATCTAGTGGCTGTGGGATGGGGAAAGCAACAGGTACATGAATAAGTGAATATGGGGAAAAAGGGTTTTTTTTTTGGAATGGAACTGTGATTTTATCAGTGTAAGAAGTTCCTTGTGAAAAACTTCTAACAGTTGGCAGGCACCTTCTGTGGAGCTGATAGCCTCCTAAAGTTGCCTTTGCCCAGGTCAAAACTAGTATGTATGAAAGGTAGTACTTGAACCCAGGGGCAGTTCTCTATCCAGTACACCAATCAATCAAGTACTTATTAAGTGCTTGCTGTATACCATGGACTTTTGACTTTATTGACAAAGCAAATCCAGATTAATTTTGTGATTGAAGCCAAGTGACGCAGCTGTGGACACCATCAAGATGGTGGGTGGCCCAGGTAGGAGTTCAAGCTAAGGGTCTATCTATTACGCCATGCTGGACTCCATGTTTACTGATCTATTTCTCATTGACTTCGGGCCTTTACATGCCTTAACTCTGTGAGAGTGTCAGTATGAGACCGTATGAGCACGATGTGGGGGTGGAACTGAACTGTGCCATTGAACTGGAGAGACATGTAAATGAAATTGTAGGGAGCCCAGCATTTCAAGGTCATCGTCCTGATCTCTTTTCTGGAGGTGGATCTCATAGATTAAGCAGAATGTGTTTTTCTCACTTGAAAATGAACTATAATTCTTTGTTACTATCCAGTCTACCTACCCTGGAGAATGATAGAATAGGAGATCAATTGTCTTTGCTTTTTGTGTTTATTTTTCCTCTGGATTTGTAATTTCATTAGGATATGGAATCTCCAATGAAAAAGCTATTTCTAATGCAAGTTGGCAACTTTTCTATATCCTAGGGCCCATAAGAGGTTAAGTGACTTGCCCAGGGTCACATGGCCAGCTTGAGCCCACATCTTCATGACTGAGGAAGGCCTTCCATCCAGTCTGCCATGTTGACTTTTCTTTATTCTGTCAAGCCTGGCGATTAGCCAATAGTGGGAGTCATTATGTAAATGTTCAGGTGTTAGATATGAGTATTTTTGGAAGCTCAGACAAAGTATAACTTGGCATCCCATTTATTTTTGTACTTAATGAAAAACACTGATTAAACGGTTTGCAGTAGAAATTTTGATAAACAGTTTCAAAAATTTCTCATCAAGGGAGGGGATGCCGTGGTCCCTGATGCACCAGACCTGGCACAACAGCATGGAGAAGAAGTGACCTTGATCACCTTGACTGGTATTTAGAGAACATATGCCCCTTGAGAAGTCATGGAAATAGAGCGATGAGTGGGAGCCCGAGAGATCCTGCTGAGAAATGTCTGGTGCATGCCCACGGCAGCTAGGGGGCAGGAGAAGATTGGAATTGCAGTTGACTGAGCTAGCTGCTAAAATCATTTTCATTCTTTATGATGTGTGGCAGTCTGGTGGTTACCAAGGCTTGTGAACTCCCAATGTAAGTTCAGGTCTGGAGAGACCCTTGAAATAATCCAGAGACAATGAGAGGGGGCTCAGGGCAGGTGGGGCTGAGGGAGGAGTTGAGGGTAGAGTGGGGACACCCCATTTAACCCATTTTCTTTCCGTCTGATACAGCATCAATTTGTGGTTGCAAAGTGGGAAGATGCAAAGAAAAGAAGAGAAAGAAGGAGATGAGAAAAAGGAGATGAACTTAGTTAAAAGACTTCATTTGGAATGTTAGCATGACGCTTGCATTTGACCGTGGATTATATCAATCCATTAATTAACAAGCGTCTATTTAGTCCCTAGTATACAATGACACAAATGGAACACTTTTTGCCTTCAAGGAATCTGTAGTCTATAGGAGGAGTGATCACACTATATATGTATATATGTAATTCTCTAGGGGTTAGTACGTTAGATTAGTAGTGGGATGATGAAAATGTAAAGATTCAAAGACATAGTAATCTTGGTCAGAATAAAAAAACCCCACATAGGAATGGAGGCCAGTACCACCAGCTGAAGTGAGGTAGGGGAAGGGAATGAAAAGGCCTCTTTGGCTACAACCACCTGAGTTAGAACTCATAAGAAACACATTCTCTACTTGGAGACTTTGCCTTTAGTTTTCACGTCTGTACTCCCAGGAGACCTGGCTTTGAGGAAGGGGCATCGCTGATGATTCCACAGCTACTCTGCAGCTACTCCACAAGTCCAGCTTTCCTACCCTCTCCATCCTCTCCATGGGATCTCTCTTCCAAGGGCTCTCCAACCATTCAATATTTCCCTGCCATAGAAGGTGGACACAGTACTCCCAATCCCAGAAGTCTCTCACCAGTCTCTAGGGGAGATCTTACACTCATGAAGTACATATACAAAATAAATATGAGAAAATGTAGGAAGTAGTGTCTGAGCTCAGCTTTGAAGCAATGAGAGATGGCAGGAAGGAGGCATGAAGACTGAAAATGTGGTGCCATGTTTGAGAAATAGCCCAAAGGCACATTGGGCCAAAATATACAACATAGGAAGGGGGAGGCCTGTGGAATCAGGCAGGGAAGGTAGGTGGGGGCCAGGTGTGAGATTTGAATGCTAGGAAAGTAGGATTAGGAGTGTTGTGTGGGTATAATGAGGTAAGTCATTTAAAGCCCTCTGCAAATCTCCCAGCAGCAGCTTAATGGCTTCCTGTAGAGTAATTAAGGAGGACTTGTAGCACTTATTTAATGAAGTGCCCTTGAAGAGTTTGGCCTTTATGTCCTTGGTTAAATTAGGTAACTAAGGTGGGGCTCCAGGTGGGGCCCATGAAGGGAGGTCTGATTATATCTTCCTTCCCAAGTAGGCCCCAAATCCCCAGCTATTAGGTGCTAAGTTGATGTGGGTGTGAAGCCCTCAAGGTCCTAGGGGTAGGTGCTAACTCCAGTGCCAATAGTAAGAGCTTAAGTTCTGGTTGCTCAGATGAAGTGTGAGGATGGCTAAAGAGTGCATAAAAAGAGAAGACAGAGCTATTTGCTTAGGGCTCTCACTCTTGGTGGTGCACTGACGTGGAGACTCCAGTCAGCTGTAGTTAAAAGACCTCCAGCTTGCCCAGATGTTTGGACTTGGTTAAACTCTGGTAACTATGAACTGGGATTTGAATCAGACAACGTCTGTCTGTTGATATTTGTAATTTGTTTGTGTTTGCTCTGAAGTTCAGGGTGCTGGCTTTTTCCCCTGAACTAAGTGAATGATATTTGTGTGCTGAATTAAAGTAAGATCGTTAACCCCTTAACATTGCTTTGCTTGGTAAAGCAGATCAAAAGAACCTGCTTGCAGTGTTCTGTGAACTGGTTGTTGTTGGTTTTACACCTCCACTGCAGCTGCTAGCCGATTGTTGAAACATTGCCCTTTGTGTCACTGCAAATATGGAGCAGGTCTACCGATAAACAAAGCAATGACTGCTTTTCCCTCCCAGGCTGGTTCTTTAGTAAGTACTTCGTTTGAAACTTTAGCCCACCTTCATCATCTGAGTGACTTCCTGAGAGTCCTCTGGACACTTTGGGAGGCAGGTAAATTATTTTAGGGTGTGGCTCCATGTAGGCCTGCCAGAGATACCTGCAAAAGGTGGGGGAACTCCTCAAAAAAGCTTTGAAATTTGCTAGATTCTCAATGAAAGTGTTCTCATGTATCATTTCCAAAGCATTTTAAAAATACCTGTGTATGAAACATCAACCTGAGTCACGGGGGATAGAAGACCAAAGTGAAGTGAAGTAAATCTTGCTCTCAAGGAGCTTACATTCTCTGGGAGTGGTGGTGGTGGGGATGGATGTATACAGATACTTGTGCATAGGTATGTGTATATGCACATAAACACATATGTGTGCGTGTATATGCATCCATAATATGGCTATACATCTATTTATGTTTATCTCTCTATATTTATACAGTGCTCTCTTGGCAATGCCTAGAATGAGCATGGCCAAGTCAGAACAACCTATATAACCTAAATACATAAATGCAAAGTAATTTTAGGATGGGGAGGACACCGAGGATTCTATGTGGAGTCTGGAGACCAGGACTTCCTAACTCCCAAGGGAGTCAGGAAGTGCTTCCTGCAGTATGTATAGCTTATATGTATATTGTGTCCACCTCCTAGAGGGAGTTTTTTGTGGGGAGAACCTTTTAGGCATGGGGCACAGCCTGGGCAATGACACAGAGAAGGGAGATGGGGAGTTATTGGTCTTTCATCAGGAATGTTTGAAAAGTCCTCAATTTCGTTAAATATCCATTTTCTTCTCCAAAGGATTCTACTCCGTTTTGCTGGGTGGGTGATTCTTGGTTGTAATTCTAGCTCCTTTGCTTTTTGGAATATTGTATTCCACGCCTGTTCATCCATTAATGTAGAAGCTGCTAAGTCTTACGTTATCCTGACCGTTACTCCATGACATTTGGATTGTTTCTTTCTGGATGCTTGCAGTATTTTCTCCTTGACCTGTAGCTCTGGAATTTATCATATTCTTGGGATTTTCATACTTCATTCTGGTATCTCTTCTAAGTGGTGACTGGCGGATTCTTTCAGTTTCCATTTTATCCTCTTTTTCTAGGACATCTGGGCAGTCTTACTCGATAACTTTGTGAAACATAATATCAAGGCACATTTTTTGATCATGGCTTTCAGGTAGTCCAATAATTCTTAAATTAGCTCTCCTGGATCTATTTTGCAAATGGTTTGTTTTATGCAATGATACACTCAACATTTTCTTCTATTTGTTCACTCTTTTGATTTTGCTTTATTGTTTCTTGATGTCTCATGGAGTCATTAGTTTCTATTTGCCCAGTTCTGATTTTTAAGGAATTATTTTATTCAGCAAGTTTTTGTGCCTCCTTTTCCATTTGGTTGATTCAATTTTTAAAGGAATTTTTCTCTTCAGTGGATTTTTTGTGCCTCTTGTAATCTTTGGCTTGTTTTTAAGGTGGTATTTTCTTCATTATTTTTGGTTACTCCTCTGCCAAGATGTTGACTCTTTCCTGAATCACTTTCATTTCTTTCCTCTCCTTTTTTCCTTCCTCTCTTCTTTGGTTTTAAATTCCTTTTTAAGTTCTTCCAGAGCCTGATACTAATTCACATTTGTCTTTAAGGCTTTGCATATGGCTGCTTTGATCTTGTTGTCTTCTTCAGAGTTTATATTTTCATCTTCCCTGTCCCTATAGTAACTTTCTATGGTCAGTTTTTTTTTGATGGTTTCACATTTTTCCAACCTTTTTCTTGACTTTTAATTTTATGTTAAAGTTTAGATTTGCTCTGGTGTGGTGGGGCACCATCCAAAGCTTCAGGTTTTTTGTGCTGCTCTTTTCAAAGCCAGTTCTGGGGGCGGGGCAGTGGTAGGAGGGGTGTCTGTAATCAGTTCTTCTAAGGAAATGTGTGGTCAGGGCTCTCCTCACCTATGCTGTGGTCTGTGAGTGACCACAAGCATTCTCTTCCACTCTGGAACTATGCTTCTGCTAATCCTCTCCCTTGTCCTGTGATTGTAATCTCGAACCATGAGTGGGCAATGCAACAGAGTCCTATACTTGAGGCCAGGAAAGGCTCTCTTGTAATTTCCTTCTGACCAGTTCTCAGACCTCCTTACCATCTGTGACTTTAGAGCTCTAGAATCCACTGCTGCCAATTAAGTGGTGCCTAAAACCAGTTGGCTGGCTTCTGCCAGGCATGTCCTACTCCTTACTGCCTGGTGCAGGGGCATGAAGCCTTGTTGCTGGCTTGCACCAGGGCCCAGGGGATGATGCCTTGCCAGGGGCAGCCTGTGCTGGATTGCAGTTCATTCTCATGCCACTGAAACAGACCTTTCCTTCTGACCCTCTAAGTTGTCTCAGGCTGTAAAATTGCTTTACCCCCAACTTTTTTTGGTTCTGCCACTCCAGAATTCATTCTGAGCTATTAGTTTAATGTTGTGTGAAGAGGAATTTGGGAGAGTTCAGTTCATTCCCTGCCTGTACCATCTTGGCTCTACCCTCCATTCTTTTAATATTTTTCAAGTACCAGTGCAGCCCTTGTGCTGTCTGCCCTCTGTTCTCATTCATTTTATGCAAACTTCCCATGTCCACTTTCTAGCCAAATAACTCTTGTGTGTCACTTCTCATCCAGGAGTTCTCATTGGTAAGATGCCAGGGCCAAACTATGAACACCACATGCCTTTCTCTTGACCTTTGGGCTATCAACAATCTTGACTCTCCTACAACTGCAGTAGGATACACACTTGTAAAGCATCAGTGGGAAGAGAAGAATGATTGGAAGATGAGCTTTGCTATTGGACAGCGTAACCCTCAAATTCCTGCCTATTGTCCCTGGTGCCATCCTTCCCATCCTGCTCCTTTTCAGTTCTGGGCCTGTCCATTATCTGTACCATCGCATACTGATGTAAATATATTAGCATGAGATAATTAAATTCATTTATTAATCCAACTGTTTACTAAGCTCCCGACATCCAATGGATGCCCTAACCCTGCCCCCAGTTCCTTCAATGTAACATTTGATTAATTTTATCATAACATAGATGTTTACTGTAGGTCTTCAAAATTTGGTAACTGTTCTTAAAGCGTCTTAGAACAGAACAAGTCAGAAGGGTTGGTTGGTCAGGTCGTAGCTGCTGTTTAAACCTTCATGCGATTCTAATGTATTTGATTTTTTCCTACAACATATATCACATGGAGTAGAGGTACACACATATATCCTTAAATCTTTGAGCTGTTTCATCCATGAACAGTCAAAGATTTCTAGAAGTGTAGGAGCTGGTAAAGAAGGTGGTGTGGTCGCTATAGTGGAAGACGGGCGAGTAGAGAGTGTGCTTCCCAAGTCTGAATCCCACCTCTGCCACTTCCCGTCCATGTGATCTTGGGCAAGTCATTGACTCTCTTTGGCTCTTCATTTGTCCATTTGTAAAATGTGAAGGGATTAGACTGGATGATCTTTAACTGAATGCTCTTGTGTGATCTAAAATCATCCAGTCCTAGGGTCATAGACACGATCCTGGAAAGGCATTCAGAGGCCCTCCAGCCCAAGCCCACCATTGTGAAGATGAGGGAGTGGAGGCCCAGGGATCTTAAATGATTTGTCCACACTCACCCAGGTTACATGAGAGCCGAGACTGAACTCAAGTTGTCTGATTCTGGACACGAGGCTCTTTTCACTATCCACGCAGTCTCTGGCACCTTCATTTTACAAGGAAGGGACATGGAACCAATAAGTGATGGAGCCAAAACTAGGACCCACGGCTCCTGCCTCTAGTCCAGAGCACTTTTGATCACACTTAATAGTTCTGAGGGCAATGAAATTACTAAATTGTCTGGAAACATCTAACTAGTTGGTTAATGGAAATGATATAGGAGGAGATTAAAAAAAATAACTCTTGTCCTTGTTTTTCCTGTTTGTAGCTAGGAAAACTTCCTCCTCAGGCTCATCCAGAAGTAACATGTATTCTAGTTCCGGTGAAGATATGTCTGAAATGGGGGATGGGAGGACCTACAGTGAGCAAAGCCAAGAAGAAACTCAGCAAGAAAACTCATATTTCAGGGATACGGATGAAGATGACAAAGCTGAAGAATCTCAGGGCGTCATAGATGGAAGAGAAATTGAGTCAAAAAGGATGGACCCTGAGGGAATTTGTGAAGACCAAGAGACAGAATGTCATTCTTCCTTAAAAGAAATCGCCAAAAAGAATGCAAGTGAAGAGTCCAGAGATCAGGCTTCAGGAGAAGGAAGAGAAGAGAGCGAGGATGCTTGGTTGCCTTTGGCCAAGCCCGCCAAAGAGATGGACGGTACAATGGCAGGGCTTTCTAAGCTTGATGAAGGTGGTGGTGAGTATAGTCACTGAATTGAGCTGAGACTTTCCTCAGACACAGAAGTTGATCGTGGCCACTACCTGTTGTAAGAGCATGGGAAATGCACTTGCAGCAACACCGAAGACACAAGATTGTTATTTCCTGTTTGCCTCTGTGCCACATAAATCATGTTGCGTACTTGGGCTTGCTGTCTTCTTTTAATTGTGTTCTCCAAAGCACTTCAGTCCTACTGGACTTTCCCTCTAAGGCTTTGGCAGTAACTGACACAGAGTTATTGCCTCCATATACAGAGAGAATGCAATGGGGTGCAGGTTCATAGGTGAAAACAAGTTCATGATTTTCAGGGTAATAGCATGAGCCACACATGCTCTCGGTTCCTGAAAAATGCCTATTCCAGTCTCTGACATTTGGTTCAAAATATAATGATTCATATGGACACAACCCTTCATCATTAGAAATTATCAGTTTTGGAAAGAGAAGCTTTCACACATAATACCAGACATATCTCATCCAGGGCACAGGAAACATCTGTGAGTTTAAATAGTTTTATCCCTATTTTATAGAGGATGAGAAATAACTATCCAGTGAATAGAAGACCACAATCAGAAAGACGATTATATTCCTGCCTCTGAGCCATACTGGATCTGATATCTTGGTCAAGTCATATGTCTTTCAATGCTGAAAGAAACTATCTGAGATTGCATTGCAAGAGGGGTGCCAATCTGTATGGGTAGATGTAATTTAGTCACTAGGAATTCCCTGCATCAGTGAAACCTTTACAAACAAACAGATGAGGGAATGAATGAGGTTGAATGACTTATCCTAGGACATAGAACCAATATTTGGCAGTGTCAGGACTTGTACCCACATCTTCTGAGGATATTTCAATGAGAAATGCTAAGGCTCCTCTAAGATTCAGTTCAACAAATGTGTATTAAGGCCCTCCTAAATATAAGGCATGTCAAGGCACAAGATTTCCACTGGATGGTTGATTGGGTTTCTCATCTCAGGGACTGACTCCTGGTTATAGGTTCTGATTCATTCTATTTGATAAGGGTTCAGAGTGACCATGGAACTCAGGTCTCCATTCTCCACTATCATTAGTTTGGAAAGATTAAACTACTTGAGGATCTAGCTATTCTTTTCCATATAGGAGGCCATTTAGATGTTGGGATCATGCCTGAGGTAGACAAGATGGAAACAAGTTGTGCCCCATCTGCTCTGCTGTAGAGTTGAGCATCTCATGCCCCAGCAAAAGGGGTCTTGTATGCTCTAGTTTATTTTTAATTTAGTTAAAAGGAACAGGCCCCAAGCATATCAATAAAATAAGCATCTTTCTTCAGAGTTTTGTAACATCTGAGTCAACAGTACCATAAACTTAATTTTAGAACTCTTCTTTAAAAAGGAGATGAGCTTTTTAGTAACTTTGAATTAATTGCTGAGTTTAATTACATCTTTTTGGATGATTCAGCAGATTTATTAAATTAGGTAAGCTTTGACTTAAATACGATGGATGTGTTAATTAACATAGAATCCATGTCTTGATACTTTGATTTCCATTCTGGAAAAGTAAATTCTTATGCCTAGATTTAGATATTATAATGAATATACATATATGTTATATAATTATGGATAGTATATGGTATACACATATAATTAACATATTGTCAATCTAGGCACACATACACATATTTGTATAACAAAAAAGTATAGATGGTGTTGTGAAGATAATGGATAACATGGCTAGTCAGTTTGTCTCTGGCCATATATCCCAGGGGTAGATATTAGGTTCTTCCAAGATTCATAAAACTGTATTGATTTGTTCTTTCCTTCCTGACATCCTGGGAAAAATGGATTCTTGACTAAATAATAAATATATTGCTTCTTCTAATTTGGCTGGTACCCCACCATTAAGATCTTGCTTGCTTTGAGTAACAAGATTTGCTGCTGTTCATACTAATCCAAAGCCTTTTCCTAGGCTCCATCTTATTCTTCTCCCCAAACCCCGTCCTGCCCGATTTTGCCTCTTCTTGAGATTGCTTTCCATTGACATTGTAGACATCTTGTATGTACATTATGTTGCTTATTTTCTCCCCCATTAGAATTCTACCTCCTTGAGGGCATTTTTTTCCTTTATATATTCCCAGCATTTAGCACCTGGCTCATAGTAGGTGTTCAATAAATACTTATTGACTGACAAGTATGCCAGCTACTGATTTTTCTTTTTATATTGATGAGTTTATATATTACCTTCATTTCTGAATATAACCTTCTCATTCCTTTTAGCATGTGACTTGAGCCTTCCCTTGTAACAAAGATTTTAAGAGAAAACAAAACAACTCGGGGAAAAAAGAAGTAGCAGCAACCACATATGATAGAATCTATAAGACTACATACCTATTGACCACTATTTCATGAAAGCCCTAGCCACCATGTTTAATTTTCCCCTTTACTTTGGAAACCCTTTCCCCCATCTTGATCCTTTCTATACTCTTTTCCTTCCTTCTCTCCTCCTCCCTTCAGCTTTTGAACCTTGACATAGTCTTTTCAACTCTCTGCCCTTGTTCCTGGATGAGATGTGTCAGTTTTCTCCCCTATAGCCTCATTTACTGTCCATGTACATCCCTGACCAAAGCACCTTTCTCTGGTGCTATATGTGCCATCTTCCCATCAGAATGTCAGTTTCTTGTAATCAAGGAATGTTTTTGCCTTTCTATGTGTATCTTTAACTCCTGACATTCTTCTTGGCACATAGGAAGCTCTTAAAAATGGCTGAGTTTTTCACTTATTCATTCATTCATAGTCCCCCATTTCTTCAATGAAGGAAGGAAAGTGCATTTCTACATCTATTCTCCAGAGCCAAGGTTGGTCATAATTACAAAACATTCAATTTAGTCTTGTGGTTCTGTAGTTATTCTTTATATTGTTTTCCTCGTTTTTGTCTCCACTCAGCAATAGTTCATGTCTTCACATTTTTCTTTAAATTCTTCATCCTTTCTTATGGTGCCATAATATTGTATTTATATTCCCACACCATAGTTTGTTTAAACTCTCTATAAAGAGATGAGTATATAAAGTGGCAGAGGTCATCTGACCACCAGAAATAAGAAATCTCTTCTAGCATATGTCATCACCTTAATTTAGCCTTCTTGTAATGAACATGTAAGCAGAACATGGAGATGATTATGTCTTGTATCTCAATATCTGTTCTGGAAGATGACAGTCTATGAGGAACTTTAAAAGATTCTTCCAAGCAGACCAACATATTCATAACTTTACTGCAAAAGGGAAGACAGTAAAAATTATGATGGAAAATATAAAGTACCAGATGTTAATGATAATATTTATATGGTGCTTTAAGGTCTGGGGGTCAACCTTCTAGAAGTGAGATTCTCTGAACTTGAAGTGTTTCCAGCTTTGGAGGATTAGGCCACATCTTGCTCCATTGGCCTAAAGAACCAAGGTTTCACCTCCATGCCACAGAGGAGAGGGGCATGGATGGAAAAACTGAGAAATGACACATAACAGAATGTAATCTCATGAGAGCGGGGGATTTTTGGGGGGAAGGTGTATTTGTATCCCCAGGACATATATAGCACAGCCTATAACACATGATAACTGCTTCTTAATCAAATTGACCGAATTGACCCCATGAGACAGTCCAATTACAATTACATAGTTTTAAATACGTGGATGAGACAAAGGGCTAAGTGGTCATCTAGTCAAACAACCTCATTTTGCAGGCACAGAGAAGACGTGGGAATTTGGCCATGAGTGCACATGAATTCAATGGCGATCCTCTGATCCAAAGTCCCCTGTTCTTTCAGATAGCCCACAAAATACATATCATATGTACACAGCCGTTCAAGATTGGTAAGGTTGCTTTACAAATATTACCTCATTCTGCATTCACACAACATTGGCAGATAGGGAATATTATTATCTCCATTTTACAGATGAAATTGAAGCACTTAGAGGGAAAATGACTTGCCCAGGATCACACAGCTAGTAAGTGTCTGAGGCTGGCTTTGAACTCAAGAAGATGAGTCTTCCTGACTCCATAGCCAGTGCTTTGTGCACTATGGCACCCCATAGCTGCCTCATGCACTTTGCTATGTGGTTATGGGACGTGCTATTTAGATCTCATATAGGTACCTGAGAGAAAATATCCTATCCAAAGCGATGAAATGCTTCTTGGTCCAATTCATCAAATTTACATGTCTGTCTGGGTCTATATGTCTTTTTCCCATGTCTGTCTATGATTATGTCTATATCTCAATTTGTATATCTGTCATCTATGTGTATGTGTATGTATATGTATAAGCATGTGTACTTACATGCACATGCACACACATAAACATGTGATGTATATGTCACTGTGTACATACACATATTGTGAATATTACATTTTTGCTCCTATATGGATGGATGAATGCATGTATGAGTTAATGTGTGTAGGTAGGGAGGTATGTACAGGGGGCCTAAGGTCTTACTGAAGTTTATACTTAATAAGACTTTTGGGAAACCTTCTATATATGCCTCCCTGTACACACACACACACACATCTGTGTGTATGCATATGTGTGTCTATATGTATCATGTAAATAGGTTTATATCCATACACAAAACATTTGTATTCATGCATGTACGTGTATACACTTGCACATACTTATAAACATGTATGTTGTATTCCATTTAATTTTCTGATATTTCATTTTAGAAAGAGTGGAGAAAAGACTCATGATGATGGAAAAAATGTTAGTCTTTTCATACAATTGCATTATTCGACTCTCTTACAAATTTCATTTGTTTTAAAATTTTCACTGGAAATAAAACAGTGATTCTGACTGACCTGTAATAGAGCTTGGCAAAGCTGAATACTCAGCCTGGAGTTCACAAACACTCATGTTCAAATCCCAGCTATAATAACTAACATTTATGTGGTCCACTGGACCTGGATTCAGAAAAATCCTTCTCAAAAAACGGACCCAAGCCAAGGAACTCTTTAACAGGTAGCAAGAAAACATAAGCTTAGAATAGGATTTTGGATTAATATTAAATTCTAAACATTTTTCTCAATTGCATTAACATTTTTTATATTTAAAAAATGAGTTCCAAATTCCCTCCTCCTCCATCATTGAGAAGGTAAGCAATTTGATATAGATTATTTATGTGAAATCATGCGAAATATATTTCCTTTTTAGCCACATTGCAAAAAAAAAAACCAACACAGATAAAAAAGCCAAGACAAATAAAGAAAACTTCAAAGTATGTTTCACTCCTCATTCAGACTCCATCAGTTCTTTCTCTGTAGGTGAATAGCATTTTTCAGCAAAGTCCTTTGGAACTGTCTCAGATCATAGTATTGCTGAGAAGAACCAAGTCCATCATAGTTGATCATCACACAGTTCTGCTGTTACTGTGTGCAATGTTCTGGTTCTGCCCACTGCACTCAGCATCAGTTCATATGAGTCTTCCCAGGTTTTTCTGAAAATATCCTGCTCATCATTTCTTATAGCACAATCCATCACAGTCACACAATCACAACTTGTTCAGCCATTCTCCAGCAGAAAGGCATCCCATCAATTTCCAATTCTTTGCCCACAAAAAGAGCTGCTATGATTATTTTTATACAAATAGGCCATTTTCCTTTTGCTGTGATCTCTTTGGGATACAGACGTGGTAGTCGTATTGCTGGATCAGAGGGTATGCACGATTTGATAGTCCTTTGGGCATAGTGCCTAATTGCTCTCCAGGATGGTTAGATTAGTTCACAACTCCACCAACAGTGCATTACTGTCCCATTTTTCCACATCCCCTCCATCAGTTTCTTTTTCTGTCATATTAGCTAATCTGATAGGTGTGAGCTGGTACCTCAGAGCTGTTTTAATTTGCATTTCTCTAGTCAGTGTTGATTCAGAACAGTTTTTCATATGACTATAGATAGCTATAATTTCTCCTCCTGAAAACCGTTCATATCCTTTGGCCATTTATCAATTGAAAAATAACTCCCAATTCTTATAAATTTGATTCACTTCTCTATATATTTCAGTAATGAGGCCTTTATCAGAGAAACTTGCTATATATTTTCCCCCCAGTTTCCTGCTTTCCTTCTAATTTTGTTTGAGAAAATTAAAAAAATATATATTCTGATCAAAATTATCCATTTTACATCCTGTAATACTCTATCTCACTTGGTCATAAATTCTTCCTTTATCCATAGGTCTTAGAGGCAAAATTTTTCATGCTCCCCTAATTTGCTTATCATATTACCCTTTGTATCTCAATCATGTACCCATTTTGACCTTATCTTGGTATACAGTGTGAGACATTGGTCTATAGCTGGTTTCTGCCAAATTGATTTCTACTTTTCCCAGCAATTTTTTTGTCATACAGTGAGCTCTTTTCCCAAAAGCTTGGATCTTTGAGTTTATCAAACACATATTAGTGTTGGTCAGTCATTTCAATCCTGTCTGACTCTTCATGACCCTATTTAGGGTTTTCTTGGCAAAGATACAGGAATGGTTTGCCATTTCCTTCTCTAGCTCATTTTACAAATGAGGAAACTGAGGCCAACAGGATTAAGTGACTTGCCCAGGGTCATACAGCTTAGTAAGTATCTGAGGCCAGATTTGAACTTAGGAATAGTAGGAGTCTTCCTGACTCCAGTCCAGGTACTCTATCCACTGTGCCACCTAGCTGTCCCTAGATTAATGTGGTCATTTACTATTGTGTATTGTGTATCCAATTTATTCCATTTATCCACTCTATTTCTTCATACCAGATTGTTTTTATGATTACTGCTTTGTAATAGAGTTTTCAGATCTGATATCCCCAGGATTACAAATATATTCCTCAGAACCAGGGTATCCAACTTTGGAGCAGCCTCAAGCTCACCCCTGGTTCTCTCCTCTTCCAGAACAATTTTTCCTTCCTGAAGTATTAATGGGGCATTCTGGTCATCGATACTTTTCTTTGATCCAATTCTGAGTAAGCATATAACAAGAAGGGATTGGTGTAGATACGAAATTGGACCAGAAAAGGAAAAGAAATGATGTGTTGAGAGCACAGGACATACAGACACCAAGCAACAATTCATCGTTCAGGAGCCTGAAGAAGGACCAAGGAAGGACTTAGCAGAATTAGCATCATTTCCAGTCAATTCCCTTCCATAGACATTTATGACATATCTTCTATGAGCAAGACACCAAGCTAGATGATGGCATTAGGAGAAGGTTTGATGTAAACTCCCTCAGCATGTGGACTTGTCTGTAGCTCTGCACTGCCCACCCCAGCACCCCCCACCATAGTGGGGATTATTTAAGTACTTGCTGGATAAAAAATACAATCCTTACTTCCAGGTAGTTACAGTCAAATAGGCATATGGTTGCATTTTCATCCATCAAATCTAAATACCTTCTACTAATCCACAAAGATATCTACGTAAATAAATATTTTATAAGATGGAATGTTGTCCTAGTGAAGAAGAGGTGCGCACAGTGTAGTCTAAGAAAAGATTGAGGGGGAAGATAAGTCTTTACTGTTGGGGGATGACAAAATGATCTGTGGATGATATGCCCTTCAATTTGTTCCTGGAGAGAAAAGGATTTCAACAGGTAGCACTGAAGAAGTGCATTCTAGACATAGATGCTGGCCTTTGGGAATGTACCCAGGCCAAAAAATTCCATATAAGGTCAGACAACAGCTAATAATTGTTTTCCAAGGTAGTACTATAGGTGAGTATTGAAATAAGGGGGAGGAAGGTAAACTGGAGCCTGACTGATTAGGCCAGGCCTTAAACAGCAAGTTTAGGAACTTGTATTTTATTCTAGTCAGCCAGGTGGCGCCACAGCGGATAGCACACTGGGCTTGGAATCAGGAAGACCCTTCTTCATGAGATCAAATCCAGCCTCAGACACTTAACTAAGTGACCCTGAGTAAGTCACTTAACCCTGTTTGCCTCAGTTTCCTCACCTGTAAAATGAGCTGGAGAAAGAAATGGCAAACTACCCCAATATCTCTGCCAAGAAAACCCCGAATAGGGTCACAAAGAATCAGACATGATGGAACAATAACAAATATACATTGTTATACTTTCTTATCTCTTAGAATAAACTAAGGAAAATGGAAACTTTCCTGATCTAACTTCCAAAAACCAAGGAGCAAAGAATTGCACTCTAACATATGGTTTTGAAAATTCTTTGAACTTCAGTGACCTTTGCTCTTGTCCCTGGTCACAACTTTGACTTCAGAAAGGGAAGGGAGGCTCATATGCCACGTTTCTTTTCATCTGAGCTGGCCAATTTTCACATCTTAAACCTGCCTTGAGAGTGCAGCTAATCACAGGAGTGTAATGTGGTGGCCTCATTCTACCCTCTGTACACATTATTTTAATATAAGAAAATTGTCTTGCCTCACATGTTAAATAATGAAGGAAAAGAAAGAGAAGTAACAGCAGAATGAGGAGAGAGAGAATTAGAAAAAGTCCAGAAAGGAGTGAGTGAGAGATAACATGCCCAAGTTGGCAGTGCAAAATCATTATCATCATGACGACTACCAATGTCATCTCACCTTCAGATGTATGTTTAAACTTAATTACTTTTAAGACTATACAAATGCTTCTTGATGATTTAAACCAATGTCTTATAGGAGTGGGGTTGAAACCACTTTAACCAGATGGGAACGCATCTCTATCAACCAATGACTCAAAAGACCTTAGACCAAGTGTGGGAAAAAAATGAAAGCTATTTGATGAAGTGAAATGATGCCAGATAGGAATTCTGTTTCCCTAGGCTGGGGAATTTGGTTGTGCCTCCAACATCATGTACAAATTATGAAGCAGAATGAGAAAAAGTCTTTTCCAGAAATTGGAAAATGGCTTTGTAGTACCTCACTGAAAATGAATTTCCTGAAGGAGGGAGAGGGGGGAGAGGCCTCTGCTTCAGCTTTGGCCTTGAGCGGGTCTCTCTCTCTTCCTCCCACCCCCTTTGACTAGAAGATGGACATCCAGCTTCAGAGGCTCTGAAGTACTTTGGACTTTCCCCTCTTCTCATCAGTGTTCTACTGGTGTCCATGGTGCTGCTGCTGGCAATCTCTGCATCACGAGGAGCTAACGACTTCCTGGAATCACAGCTGTGCAAGGAGCCCAGAAAAAAGATGATACTATGCCTAAAGGGAACATCCTTATCACCCCACAAATGAGAAGAAGGGACTTGGAGCAGCCAGGAGCTTCACTGACACTTTGCCATGTGTGTTATCTCTGTTTGAGCCTATCTTCCTCTAGGAGAGTGTGGAATAGACTTTTGGGGGCTGTTTTCTGCCAACCATGCCTTATTATGCCACCTTTCTAAAAAGATCCCTAAATCTGACTGACTAAATGATTCTCCAGCAATGTACAGGAGAAGGATAGCCCAGTGGTGGAGGCTCTGGCCAGTGGCATCAGAGAATCAGCCTTGTGGCATTAGGGTTCCTTAGAACCCTAAAGGGTGGATTTAACCAAGCTCTGGAGCCTGACTTGTCAATGGAAGTAAGATAAGGAGGAATCAGAGCTTCCATGAGTGACACTATTGTTAATAATCACTGATGGTTCATATTAATGAGTAATTAAGGCATGCTAGTTGATCTCAGCGACCTTTTGTTAACCCCCGGTATGTGCTGGTGCCTACTTATGGGGTTCCCTTCCATCTGCTCTGTACATAAATGGTGGTTCCATGTTGTCTCCTCCAATGGAACGTGACCCACTAGAGGGCAGAGGATGTCTTTGGCCTTTCTTTGTGTTTGCAGTGCTTGGCACAGAGTAAGTATTTAATAAGTGCTTGTTGACTGACTGATTGACAAAGACAGAAATGAAACTGTTCTGACTATGGTCAATCACAAACACTTATTAATCACCCGCCATGTTCCAGACATTGTGACGGGAGCAAACGCAGAGACAAAAGTGAATTGACCCTTGTTCTCTAGGAGTTTTCATTGTGTCAAGGTAGTGGCTGCTTATAAAAAGTGGTGCTTCGATGGAGCCGTAGAAGAGGTGAAGGATTCTGTGCTGCAAAGGTGAGGAGGCTGGACCATGAGCAGTACAAAAGGCATGGAGGCCTCTGAGAATGGTTTCTCCTGTGTGAGAGCAAGGGCAAAAATTCCTGAGGAGCCACTCATCCAAAGGAAACAGACAACCACAGTGTTGATCTCCTCTTATTGCTAAAGTCCTCCTCCTCCACTCTGGAAATGGGAGAAACCGAAATACTGTTGATGAGAGCACACGTTACCCAAAGTTCCCATTCATGTGCTTCAGGCAGTCTGGTGAAGGTGCCTTCTTAAGATGTTTTTAAAAGCATGACATGAAATGCATAAGATTATAAGAAACAGTCACATTGAAATGCGATGTTACAAAAATATTTTTAAAAAATCCTCATTCCTATTTCCCAGGTTAAGAAACCATGAGCTGTTTTACTCAGAAAGAGGTTTCTCTCTGTTTCTCTGTAGGGCTGCCTAGGTGGGTCCCATCTGGGCTGGGATCGCAGGGGCCTTGAGTGGCCCCTTTGCACTGCTGATTGGTACCACAGCAGCCCTGACTGGCTGATTCCACCTTGGGTCTGTTTTCCCTCCTTAGACATCCTAGTAGCACCACAGCAGTTTAGAGTGGATCTAAGGGATCCACCAGATCCCTTCTCTCCTGGCTCCCCTCCCAGCTCAGATTCCAGGCATGCACTGCCATGCTTGGCTGTGAGGCAGATTGTGCTACATCATAGACCTATACCTGGAAAGGGATGGTTCTCAGAGGCTGCTAGGACCAGTTCCTTCTTCCTGTAAAGAAATGAGCCCAAGGGGGTCCAATGACTTGTCTGGCTTGATTCAGATAGGAAGCATCAGAGGGGACTCGAAGCTGCTTCTTCTGACTTCAGAGACAGTCCTCAGTTCACTGTGCCATATCTTATCCAAAGCCACATACCTACTAAGCGCCAGAGCCAGGAGGCTTCTGGGCTTCTGTAGGCTCACACCCAGGCTCAGTAGGGTCCTAAGATTTCAAGGGCAAAAGGAGAATGTTGTGATTTGTATATTTCACTTGGGAACCACTTGGGAAGAAGACATCTATTGCCCTTTGGTGATGAGACCACACGGGGTCTCTTGCATCTTCTGCCCAGGGTCACAATTTGGATGCCAGCCTGGTTCATTGGCTGTTCTGCCTGGTACTGTGCACACCACCCTGTGGGCAGGCACCAGCTTTTACTGTTCTTTGTCTTCCCAGCACTTAGTCCAGTGCATGGCACATAGTAGGCAATTAATGCATTCATTACCTGACAGACAGACCAAAGGAATTCTACCAATCAAATGGAGAGTGCATTCTCCGTGAAGTGTCTCTTTCTGCCTCCCCAGCTTCATACCCTTGAATGACTCATACAATGGTATAGCTTCTCCTTAACTCCCCCCTGCAACTACCTCTAGCTGACTGGGAAGAGGGGAAGAGCAGTGGGGCAGACACTTCATCATAGGAGGGAATGAGGTACCGTAAGACAATAAGGAGAAGAATTCTTGGAATTCTCGAGCACCTTAGGGTTTGCAGAACATTTCTCATATGTTATCTTGATTGTCATAACAATCCTGGGGTAAATGGATCTCTTTTACGGATAAAGAAACTGAGGTTAGGGAAGTAAGGAAGTTTTCCAGAGTCAGCTAGCTAATAAATGAGGCAGGATTTAAACTCAGGTCTTCTGACTCCAAGGCCAGTACTCTCAAGCACTTCATGAGAAGGAAGGAGAGGAAGAGGAAATCTACTCATTTCTATAGCGCATTGAGGTTGTTGAAATGCTTTATACTTGGAGTCAAAGACCTGGGTTCAAGTTACCCCTCAGTCATTCTAGACATAAGACTCTGGGCAAGTCACCTAATCTCACAGTTTTCTCATTTGTAAAATGAGGGGTTTGGACTTCATTGCTTCCAAGGTACCATAACCCCCCCCCCAAAAAAAAAACTAGCAGATATGTTATCCAAGATTGCTTTCATGATCTTTGAGAAATCATGGAGAATGGGAGAGAAGCATCGCCAGGCACCATGCTAAGTGCTTCACTTTTTTTAACTTAACCCTGTTTGCCTCAGTTTCCTCATCTGTAAAATGAGCTGGAGAAGGAAATGACAAACCACTGCAGTGTGTCTGCCAAGAGAACCCCAAATGGGACCTGGAGAGTCAGATACAGTTGAAGTGAATGAACAAC
>CM053626.1:331435185-331455780 GCA_028646595.1 Phalanger gymnotis | reverse complement strand
CCCCCCCCACCCCCAGATTCCTTTTACGTATAGTCTCTTCCCATTAGAAAGTGAGCTCCTTGAAGGCAGGGCCTGCCTTTCATTTTGTTTATTTTTGTATTCCTCTTTATATTTGTCTGCCTCAGACACTTACTAGCTGTGTGACCCTGGGCAAGTCGCTTAACATCTGTCTGAATCACTTTCCTCATCTATAAAATGGGGATAGTAATAGCACCTACTTCATGGGTTTGCCACGAGCATAAAATGAGCTAATATTTGTAAAGCACTTTGTAAAATCTCAAAGCTCTATATAAATGCTTCACAAGGTTGTGGAGATCAAATGGGACACTCCTGAAATGGAAGAAAAGAACTTCCAACAACCAGGCACTTTGGGTTACCCCTTTGCCACACAATGAGCTCTGAGTTCAAGTCTACTTTCTTCTGGTCTCTATCAACTGAAGGGAAAATGGCACCAACTCTGGGGGAGATATTTTGTACCAGCTCAGCTCTTCCTTTAGTAAATACCCCTTTCTTAGAGTTACTGAAGTCTGGTTGACTAGTTAGTACTTTTGACCAGAGTGGGAAGTACCTGAGTCAGAGCCTATGAACCACAGCATTAAAACCAAGCAAACAAAGCAATCTAATCACTAAGGGCTAAGCCTAGAGCTTTGGGAGATCCAGTGGCCATGTTCCAGGGACCCAACTCCCTGTGGGAGTGCATGGTGGGACAAGTCTGTATTTCTACACTGCATATATTCTATGTATAGATGTCTTATCTACTCTAGTAGAATGTCAGTTCTTTGAGGGCAGGGACTGTTTCACTTCTGTCTTTGTAATGCTAGGACTTGGCACCATTCCTGGTGTATAGATAAGCTCCTAAGAAATGCAGACAGATGGCTTTAAACATTCAGCCTTCTCTGTGACCTGAAACTTGCTCCAGGCTATATTGGCTTCTCTTCAATCCCAGGAAAAGCCAAGCTTACCTGGGCATCTTTCCACCTTCCCTACCATTGTCCTTGTCCCCTTTCTCTCCACCTAAAAGAGCAATGGACTTCCAGAAACTGCCCCTACTCTCGATGGGAGTTGATCTGCTTAGTTTGAGAATGCTGTCCTGAGGCTGTGTTGTCTAGATGGATGATTCAGTGAGGACCAACTCAACCTGACCTTGTATATTGAGTCGGCCCTGGGTTCTCCAAATCCAGAGTTAATGCTCTTTCGTTTCTGAAAAGTCGGCTCATTGGCAGTGCTGCACCAGGGACACTGGACACTTGTGGGCTTGGGGACAAAGGCTGCTAGGAACTGGGCAAAAGGTGAGGTGAAGAATATGGAAGGGACATTTCAACTGCTTTGTTGTTGTTGTTCGGTCATGTCTGACTCTTCGTGTCCACATTTGGAGTTTTCTCGGTAAAGACATTGGAATGGTTTGTGATTTCCTTCTCTAGTTCATTTTACAGATGATTAAAGTGAGGCAAACAGGGTTAAGTGACTTGCCTAGGGTCACACAGCTAATAAGTGTCTGAGGCTAGATTTGAATTCAGGTATTCTTGACCGGAGTTCAGGTAATTCCCAATTGGTAGTTATCAGAAAGATTATGTTGTGAAGATTTCTTTGTTGTGTTCTACATAGTAAAATGTCAAAGTAATACTGTCTTTCATGTTAAAAGTCAGAAACCAAACAAAACTTGCAAATGAGTGAACTTTGTTTCATTTATATCGACTTCGAGTCTGAGAAACCACTAAAATGCGCCCAAGGAGGGACACACTTCTGGTGTTCGTCTAGCACTTTCAAAGGGCAACAATCATTTGTAACATACAAGCCAAGGGAGAGAATTTTAGAGGAGCCAAAATGCCAGGATGTTCTGGGTATTTCCTCGTGCAAACATTTCCAGGATGGTGACAAGCTCATCACCATTGCTTTTGGGTCTGATGACTAATTGCTGCATGAGCACGCCTCCTGCCTTTTTTTGCATGAATTTCTTGCTGGGTCTATTGAATTTCTTTCTCGTGTCTTTTGCCCTTTCCCTGTGAAATCATGGCTTGGGGATTGTCAAATCTTAATGCATCTTTCAAGGACGATCATAGTTTAGAGAGAATGGATTGAAGTTAATCTTCCTCTGTCATAATTGCTACTAAAATGCCTGGAAATCATCCAATGTTCTGCCCTCCCCCTTCCCCACCTGTGTTTTATGTTTTGCAATATTTTTGAAGATCTCAAATCAATCCAAGAGGAAATAAGAGAATCAGTGGAAGAGAATGAGCCATACCATTCTGAAAAAGAGCCTATCGACTTCAGCGCAGACGAAGCACAAGAAGGCCCAAGTAGCTGTCTGGATCACTTTCACAAAGGTTAGGTCAAATGTTTACCTAGGAATGCATTTGAAAAGGCAGCCCTCTTTCCATCTTTCATCTCCGTATCTATTCTTCCTTCCTGATCCTTTTGGTGGTTTCATTATTCTTTTATGAATAAGGGGCAGTAGTTGGTTGTGGAAGCTCAAAGCTGGGTATTGATCTTTTCTTTAAAATAAATAGGTCAGGGGGAAAGAAACGAGATCACAAAATGTCCTCTGGCTATGACAGTGATTCTTTGCTCCAAATGCTGACCCATTTCACAAGCTGCCTCTGTCTCATTCAGTCAGCCAACACAAATGACTGGCCCAACTGGTCCTCATTTCCGGTGCTCAGTAAAGAGGCTTAAATCTTCTCCTTGAAGTTACCGGGAACAAGCACACATTTAGAAAGGATTTGTTTCAATTGCTTTTATTTTCAGAGGCAAGAAGGAATTTCCTGCTTTTGGCATATGACCTGACAGTAGGTAATGAGCATTCTGGCTCAGAGCGCCACTTAGAATGGCTGACCCAATTATGGCACTGAAATGGTTGCTAATGCATTGTATGCCTGGAGTCTCAGAGTCTCTGCCTCCATCATTCTCTTCTTCCCACGCACACTTTGTAAATGACTAATGTTAAGGATGCTCATTTCCTTGTGAAGTTCAAGATGAAATGAGCCCCATGGATTTTTACTTTCAGGCTTATGTTATACAAGATGGGTCTTTATAGCATGGCTCCACTGAGCTCATCAACAAATCCTTCAGCTTGCCGTAATGGATAATGAACTGTGGGATAGATTTAGGGGCAGGAAGCCCTGGGTTCAAATCTTAGCACTTACCAGTTGTGTGACTCTGAGCATGTCATGCCTTCCTTGAGTCTTGGCCTCCTCATCAGTAAAAAGGGAAGAATAATAGCCCTTACTTCGTGCGATTGTTGTTGAGACTCAAATGCATTAATGTGTTTAAAGTGCTTTGTAAACTGGGAAGTGTTTTTTAAGTTCAAGCTAATAATGGTGTCAAATATTTAAAGTGGTAAATGTTCAACAACCGGCTCTCCAAAAATTAATTCATGCACAGTCCACCTTTCTGATTAATCTGCATTATTCACATTTTCTCCATGATTTTCTTAAGCCTGGAGTCTCGACAATTAACAAAACAGTAATTCAAACCCTCATTAGTAGCATTTGCCATTTTCTGAAGAGTAAATGCTCACAATAAAATTTTAACAATCAGGCTCCTGTGAGCTGGTATAGATAGCTCTCTGACACCCCTGGCTATTGTTAACTTTATTATATTTTTTTCTCCTCCTCCTCCTTCTGTTTCCTTTTGGAAAGGGAGTCAGAAGACCCGGGCTGCAATTCTACCGTTTATTTATTGTTGGCATGTCTTCAAGCAAGACTCTCACTTCTCCCAACCTGTAAAATGGGGGTGGTGGGTGTTGGATGAGATAACTTTTAAGGAACCTTTGAATCTAAGAATACTTATCTGTAAAATGGGCATTAGAAGACCCTCTACTTCATAAGATCATTCAGGATCACTCAGTCCACATGCATCTGAGGTTGGACAAAGTATTTTAGTCATGGGGGAGATTTCAGCATCTCCATTCATGGGCAGGCCATTGTTCTTAGTTTATTTCATTAAAGGAAAATCAATGAACATTACTCTATTTTCAATGGGATTTTTAACTATTGACTTTATCTAACTAGATAAGTCTTTATTGTACCTGACTGATAAGACTCTAAAAACTGGGAACCATTTTTGATGAGGACTAGAATGTGGATGAGAAGATATCACTCACTACAGGTCTGATTTGTTCAAGGCAATATCCTATCCTAGGCCCAGAGAATTAATCTGCTACTTACTAGGCATTGATCCAATTTCAAATTCAACAAGCATTTGCCAAGCACCTAGGGTCTTTGAGACACTATACTAAGTCCTGAGAATACAAAATCACAAACTAGCTGCCCACTAGGAGCTTTCATTCAACTGGGACTGGAGAGCCTAGAATATGCATAGAGAGATATTATTGTATGGATTCAGAGTCATATGCCTTGCTCTGGGTCACAAAGCTAGTGAGTGTATGGGGCACAATTTGAATCTAGCTCAATTTGAATCTAGTGACCATTCCATGCTGTGTGGATGAAGTTAGAATGTCTGGTTGGAGAGTAATGCACATGTTATTTCCCTAAAATTATGTAAGATTTACTCTATCTTTCATTTCTTGCAGTGCTTCTTTGCCATAATTTGGCTTGGCCTTAGGTTGTCAGAAGCTGATCATTGTCCTATCTGAGCCCCTCCTGCCCTAGGTGTACTCACAGATGTAGGACCATAGCACCTTATTTTCCAGACCTTGGAGCTGAGCACATTCTTTTCTGTCGCCTCAATGATTCTGTGCCATTGGCTTCCTGAGGGGTCTTTGATTTGCTTCTAAATTTGGGAGCCAGCTTAGCAAAATAAAAGACTTACAAGGGAACTTTTGAAAATGACATTTTTAAACATATTTTAATTAAAATCTGGATAGCTGAAGATAGAATTTGAAAGGGCTTGTTGTGATCAGTTGCTTTTCCCCTGAAGACTAAATTGCTTACCTAAGTTTGTTTTTTATCCTATCATTAACTTAATTACAAACATACGGTGAGCCATTGCCTCTTGGCACATAGGCTAATCCCAAAGCATCACACAGTCTACCAGAAAGGATTTCTTAGGCATACATGTGCCGAGCACTGTGCTAAGTGTTAAGGACAGGAGTGAAACATCTCCTGCATTGAAGGAGCTCCCATTGTATCAGAGCTTTACACACATAAGTCTATACACCACATGTGTATACAATATGCACATTGATAAGCATATGCAGATAGGCACACAGTGAGGGAAAGGGAAATACGAACCACCGGGGAATCAGGAAAAGTCTACTGTAGAAGAGAAAGCTAGGCTGAGAATACACCAGGTGGGAAGCCAGGACCAAGGACAGCTCCAGGAACAAGCAGGACCAGGAAGGGAGGAATGTTTCCTAAGACTAAAGAGTAAGATGGAGGTTGGATTGTGAAGGGCTTTTGACGGCAGTAAGGGGAGTTTAGATTTGCTCACAGAGTTAATATGAAGAGCCTGGAGCTCATTGAGAAAGGACGTTCTTCTCCTCCAGCAGCATATTCGAGGGGCAGTGTGGTGCAGTGGCTAGCGGGGCTTGGTTCAGAACCATGAAGACCTGGGTCCAATCAATCCTTCTGATGCTTACTTGTTATAAGACCAGGGGAAAATCATATATCCTCTCAGGCCTCAGTTTCTTTTTTAAATATGGGTGATAATATCAATTTCCAGGATTGTTATAAAGCTCAAAGCAGATGATTTAGACAGTCCTTGGTAAATCCCCAGGTATTTTAAAAGGGTGTCCCAAAAGTCTCAGTGCAGTTGTTAGCTCTTTGGGTCAAAGTCCTCCTGGTGAGGAAGCTCCCTCTCCCTGTGCAGATAAGCACCTCTTCTCCAACTTGTAGTCATAGAGAATTGCCCGGGAATGAAGGGTACGAGGAAGCACAATTCCCATTAAACAACAGGGCCTCCTGGTCAGAGGCTTGGAACTGAGAGATCATGATAGATATTTTCAATATTGATTTGCATGCTAAATAACAATGATTGATAAATATGGCACTTTAAATTTGCCAAACCCATTACAAGCATAACAACCTTAAAATAATAATAGCTCACATGTACATCGTAAAGTGTTCTACATTTATTATTGCAGTTAGATGGCATTGAGAATAGAGGATCTTTCTTGGAGTCAGGAAGACTCTAAAGACCTACCTCAGATACCTACAAGTTGTGTGACTGTGGGCAAGTCATTTCATCTATGCTTGCCTCTGTTTTTCCAGCTGTAAATTGGGGGTAATAATACCACCTTCCTCCCAGGGTTGTTTGTGAGGATCAAATGAGAGGGTATCTTAAAACAGTGCCTAGCATTTGTTCAGTCATATCTGACTCTTCATGACCCCATTTAGGATTTTCTTGGGGTAGATACTGGAATGCTTTGCCATTTCCTTCTCCAGGTCATTTTGTAGATGAAGAAGCTGAGGCAAACTGGGTTAAATGACAGGGCCAGTGTCACACAGCCAGTAAGTGTTTGAGGCCAGATTTGAACTCAGATCTTCCTGATTCCAGGGCTGGTGCTCTACCCACTGTACCACCTAGTATTAGGTGCTTAATAAATGTTTATTCCCTTCCCTTTAAGTTCTGTCTGCCTCAGTTTCCTCATGCAAAATAAGGCTAATAATAGCACCTGTTTCCCAGGATTGTTGTGAGGACCAAATGAAATATTTGCCAAGTACATAGGCTGACAAATAGCAGGTGCTTAATAAATGCCTATTCCTCCCCTTCCTTTAACTGCTGTCTTACTCAGTTTCCTCATCTGTAAAAAAAAAAAGCATAATAACAGCACCTACTTCCCAGGGTTGTTTTTGAAGGTCAAAGAAAATAACCTGGAAAGTGCTTTGCAAACCTTAAAGTGTGACCTCAATGCTAGCTGTGATTACTATCTCCCTGATCCTCATGTGCTTCTTCTGGGGGCAGTGTCATTATTATCCCCATTTGATAGATAAGAACACTGAGGTGGAGCAAGGTTAAGCTGGTAAGTGTCTGAAGCTGGATTTGAACT
Organism: Phalanger gymnotis; assembly: GCA_028646595.1. NCBI lineage: Eukaryota > Metazoa > Chordata > Mammalia > Diprotodontia > Phalangeridae > Phalanger > Phalanger gymnotis. The sequence continues at coordinate 331,448,831 of CM053626.1, read as the reverse complement.
CAAATCTTTCTGACTTCAAATCCAGACTATAGATGGTTACATGATAATAATAGCTTGTGTTTATATGCTGCTTTAATGTTTACAAAATATTTTACTTGTATTATCTCATTTAGACAGGTAGGCACTGTTATTATCATCTGCATTTTGTAAGTGAGAAGGCCGAGGCTCAGAGACCAAGTGACTTCTACCCAGAGTAGTTCAGTGAGAGAATATTGGATTTGGAGTTAGAGGATCTGGGTGAGAATCCTGCCTCTTATTACTGGGGTAACCTTAGGAAAGTCATCTTTCTTGCCATGTCAAAGCTGAGGGGAAGAGTTGAAGACACCTAAGGTCTCTTCAGCTGGTGATCTGGGATAATAGGACTCCATGCCTCACAGCTCAACAAGTAACACCTTTGTGGCCCTGGGGAAGTCACTTCACCACTGTTTGCCTCAGTTTCCTCATCTGTAAAATGGGAATCATAATAGCATATTACAGATAAGGAAACTGAGGCAGACAGAGGTGAAGTGACTTATCCATGCTCACATAATTACTTATATGAGGTAAGATTTGAATCCAGGTCTTCTTGACTTCATGTCAACCCTGTAATTGATACCCCACTTTTTAAACTCAATCCTCCTTCTTCCATCCTTAGCTGCCTCTCCTAATCTATCTATATGAATGTGTTGCTACAAAAATGGACTTAGATGGACAAGCATGAAAACCAAAGGCCTATTTCAGGGGTGTGCTGATAAATGTTTAACAACCAGCTTTTCGAGGGAGGGGGAGTAGTCTGCACGACATATGTTAAAGTTTAATTTGCAGTTATTAGCATTTCCTCTAACATTTTCTTAAGTCCAGACAATCAACAAAATCACTAAATCAACTCCTGGTTTGCAGCACTCACCAATTTCTGAGGTGGAAGTTCTCACACTGAGAATTTAACAATCAGCTCTCACATGCCTATTCAAGCTGACTCCAGCACCCCCTAGCTAGGTACCGCAGGCACCTCCTCAATCTGCTTCTCCAAGAGTTCTGGATTAGTTTTGATGAAAGATTGTGGCAAACACAAAGCCACCCCCCATCCGCCTTTTCCTTCACTTTCCTAAAAATAGCATCTGATAGAACTGCAGCTACCACACACCTCTCACATAATGCTTCAATTATTTTTGTAACTCCAGATGGGGACTTGTTGGCAGAGGAAACAACAGCTCTGGAGATGGAGGATGAGGAGTCCAAGCATGATGCACCCGAGGGAGAGCAGCTGAAGAGCAGAGAAGCCTTGGAGGGGGAGGTGGTGCCAGAGCCTGAGAAAGCCGGGCCAGAGGCAGAAACAGAGGAACCCATATCAAGGAAGGAAGAAGAGGAAGAAGAAGAAGAGGAGGAGGAGGAGGAGGAGGAAAAGGAGGGGAAGGGGGAAGAGAAAAAGGAGCAAGAGGAGGAGGAAGCTAAGGCAGCACTGGGGAAGGGATGGGTGGTGGTCAATGCCACATCAGCACCTCAAACTTTAGTTGAAGTGACAGAGTTGACCAAGGTCAGGGAGGTCCCTGGGGTCCACTGGGATGGGGAGGAGACAGGAGCTAAAGGAGAGGGGTTAGCATCTAAGGAAGAGAGGGAAGCAACAGAGATGACAAGAACAGCACTGGTCATAACTGATGCAAGATCTCCTGAAGAGGAGGCCTGGAGGGACAGAGGCCCAGAAGGAAAGGAGGCTGTGAGCCAAGAGGAGGACACTGTAGATATGGGAGCCAGGGAAGGCCAGGAGGTTACAGAGGAGAGAAAGCACAAGAGCAAGAGTGGAGGAAGGCTGGAAGAGATAGTGATCCCAAATGAAATAGGAAAGTCCAGGAAGGGAGAGGCTGAGAGTGATGCTGAAGAGGAAGAAGGATGCACAGAAGCTGTGTCACCAGCCAGGGGGGACAGGGCAGCTTGGAGAGAAGTGTCAGAGATGGAGGACTGTGAAGGAATGTACCAAGAGGGGCAAGAAGGTGGGGAAGAGGCAGCAGCTCTGAGGGGTGTGACCCCAGAGGGGGAAGGGGCCATGGAGATGGCTGATCCTGAAGATGTCAGTAGGGAAGCTGGATATCCTAGGGGGGTAGTGAAAGAGACAGCTGCTGTGGGAGAAGAAATACTGGCTGAGGAGGAAACTGAGGCACTGAATGAAACTGTGAGGGAGACCATGTCCCAGAGGGAGGTGATGACTCCCCTCCCTGTAGCTGAAGCCAAGGAGGATTTGGAGCAATTAGAAGAAACCACAAATGGAAGAGAAGAGACAGAGGAAAAGCAGTGTGACACCAAAGAAGGAGAAGTAGGGCAGAGAATGGAGCCTGTGGACAGGGTGGTGTTTCACAGAGAAAGTGCTGAAAGTGAGAGAAAACTGTTCCCGGAGGAATCAGCTTCTGAAGTCACAGAGTTGTCAGGGAAAGAAGGAATCCCAGGGATAGAGGAAGAAGTGAAAAGAGAAAATGGAGAAACCAGAGATGGAGACACAAGAGAGGTGACTTGCAGGGCAAAAGAAGAAAACAAAGTGGAGAAACATGAGATGGAATTACGAGGGGAGGTTGGGAGGTCAGCCAACAATAGAGAAGAAGCACTTGACATGACATTGGCAAGAAAGGAGAGGACGCCTGAGGAGGAGACCACAACAAAGAAACCCTTGATCACAGAAAAGTTAGAAAGAGAAATAAAGGCTAAAGAGAAAGGAGAAACAGGAGTCCCAGTGAAGACCCACAGGGTTGTTTTTGAAGACCCAGGGATGGGGGCAGAGGTCTGTGGAGAAGGAGTAGCCCCAGCACCAAGGACAGGGACAGAGATGTCTCTGGTGAAAAAAGCCCCAATGGACAAAATACATGATGGGAAAACCATTCTGGAAAGACAAGCAGAAGCAGACGTGGGGGACGCAGGAGGGATGATGGCAGCCACAGCACCACAGAGGGAGGTGTTGGCAGCTGAGGTGGCATCTGAGGGTAAAACAGAAGAAAATAAAGCCTCCTCTCTGTCAGATGTTGCTGTGGGGGAAACTTGGCCCAAACAGGAGCAGCTACTAAAGAAAACAGCAGCTACAGGCAGGGTGGCAGTGGAGGAGGAAGGGAGGGGAGAACGCGTCCCAGCTGTGGAGGAGGTGGCAGGGAAAGCAGCCCCAGTCACCAAGGAAAGGCTTCTCAAAACAAGACTCATGGTCCAGGCATCGGAATGCGATAGATATCAGAAGGGGGGTGTAGTGAGAGAAGACTGGATGAGAGAGCACAGCCAGGCTGAGGAGGCCGGGGAAGAGGAGATCCCCAGACCGGGATGGCCAGTGCCCAGAGGAGAAGCAAGATGCCGAGAGGGAGGGCCCCAGAGCCAGAGTCCCCAAGCCTTAGAAACCATGACTGTGGAAAACGAGACCACGGAAATCATAGAGAAGCAAGAAAGCACAGCCCAAAGGAAAGGTGACGCCTCAGGAACTGAAGCCCTGAGGCCCTAAGGTGAGTATAGCCCAGAGTCCCCGAAGAGCAGCACACAGTGACAGGGACCCAGGTCACGCCTGCCTTGGCCTGCCCAACACACAGGCATCCTCTGCTTAGTAGAGGCCTCAATGTGGACTGTGTATAGCCCCAATGCAGTTCACTAAATTCAGCAGTGAGCATGCATGAAACTCCTCTTATATGCAAAGAACTAGGAAGGCAATTAATCAACACTTAATTGTTCAATACCTAATATATGTGAGGAATTGTACTAAGAACCGGGTACCCAAAGACCAAAGGAAACAATCCCTGCCCTGGAGAAAATAAAAATGGCAGGTCCTGACCTCAAGGAGGTTCCATTCTCCAAGGGATAAGGGCTAGGACATGTACACAGAGAAGCACAATGCACGGTAGAGAGGGTGATGGCAGAAAAGTATTCTAGAAACATCAAAGGGGGGAAGGTTCACTGCCACTCAAGAAGGGAGGTGTGGCCAGGGAGTTGGAGTGAGCATGTAGCTGGAGCTGGAAGGAGCATTAGCAGCCAGGGTTTAGTCACAGCTGCTGACATCTGGTGGGAGAAACACTTCCTCCTCTACTTTGTTTCTCAACTAAATGTGACCCTCCCCAGGGTGTGAGACTTGATAGCTTCAGAGTGATGGTTTTGGGTAGGATCACTGTATGGTTAGGGGCAGGGATGGAGCCGGGTACTCTATGCCCTCACTAAGTATTGTATTTGTTTTCTGATTTTCTGTTGGTCTCCCCTTTGAATCAGGAACACAGGTCCTCACTGTAAATAGCTCACTATTCTCCCCTTATACTGGGGCACAAAGTCAGAATAAAAAGATTAATGTTGGGAAGGGGGAACAAATGACTCTTTTCCCCTTTACCCCAAAGTGGGAAAGAAATTCTCATATTCTCTCTGTCTCTCTCTGTCTCTCTTACTCTCTCTTTCTTCTTTCCTCTTCCTCCCCCCTTCTCTCACTTTTTAGAACAGAATGACATAAAATTTCATTCTACTTATTTCTATTAAGTATTTTCTGTGCCTTCACCTTAGAATTTCAGTAAAGTTTATATTTGTTAATAAATATGGAACAACCAGCAATCTCCAAAGTGTGTCCTACCTATGATGTATCCCTGTATTCATCTGACACCCTGACAGTGATGAGTGAGGGTTCTTCTTGGCTATGCTGAATTATCCTGCTGGTAACGCTGCCTGCCTTTTTCTGATTTTTCAGATGGCCTTAAATACGTCTTCCGGAAAGCACAAGAAGCAGAGGAACAAGTCTCTAATCATCGCCCTATCCAAACCTTTACAGCACTGTGTTTTTTGTCCCTCTGAGTATCACACACACACACAGAGCTATAGATTTGTGCTGGACCAAATTGCCAATCTGTTCATTTTTGCTGATGCCCAACAAGACAAAGTTTTCTCTTTAATTCAGAGGAAGTACAGGACATGCAGCTGAAATGGACTTGCAAGAAGATAACTTAGAAGAAATGCCCTCTGATGGGATCAGTCTGGAAATGTTTCCCAAACTGACATCCATCAATTTTCTAAGTGAAATCATATTTTAAAACTAGTCCCTTTTATCCTAATTCTACCCTATAGTTTTATGTAAAATCACCCTATGATTTTATGCAAATTCATTTTTTGTTTTAAATTAATTTCCATTTTAATCTCAGTTAATTGCTTGGGGGTTACCTAAGTCCAATGTCCGTTCATCAAACAAAGTCCAGTGCTGACCTATACAGTGCAGTCCCTAGGAATCATCTTGAAAAGGTGGATTTGGTGGATTAAAGTCTTTGATTATAGTCTAGAAAGATCCTTTCTTTCTGATAATGCCAAGAGCTTCCCTCTAAGTGAAAAGGGTTATTTTGAAATGTTTCCTGAGAGTAAGAGTATTTTTATTATCTTTCCTTCCTCAGATAGCCAGCTAAGCTCACAGCTTACAGCATCTCATCTTAAGGGTCCTCATTCCTGGGAAACCAACATTGAATCAAAAGATTGTCTCCTTTAGCTTTAGGGAAGAGAAGAGGATAACCCTGGAGTCACTGGGAGAGCCCAGACCCATGCTCATCAAGGCCCTGGTGGAGCCTGTGTTGATGCCACAAGGAATACTCAGGAGGGATGGGTTGGCTCATTGCTCCCCACTTCTATGGAGTGGGGGTGAGGATTTTTGCTAAGAACTGAATCAATAAATATCAGCATTGGATTTCTGGATCACCACTGGGAGCATTTCCTAGATGAGCATGAGCGTGCCTCCCTCTACAGAAAGGGGCTCATGACTTCCTTTGGGATTCCTCTGGCCGCAGAGCACTGCCCTTGGGGGCTATGGGCCTTGGCCACTTTTTCCACTTATAGAAGTGGTTTGATAGACGGGCCAAAGCACTAGCTCTTAGAGCCTGAGTTCAAATCCTACCTTTGACGTATATTCTCTATGTGACCTATGTGACACCATCCCCTACTCTCAGTCTCCTCATATGTAAAATAAGGGGGGTAGACAATGTGGACTCTGAGATTCTTTCTGGGTCTATCAATCTCTGAGTAAAAAGGTAGATAAAGTATCTAGATAGAGAAATGATCACAGATAAGTCTAGAAGGCACTGACTTCATTCGTTGGTAGAGGGAATCCTCTCACGGGGAGTTCCCAATGCCAACAAAGTCACAGATCTGTTCTAACACCAAACCGTCCTTCCCTCCAAGGCCCCTTCCCACCAAAGCTATTTGCTCCCCCCAAAACAGGTAGCAAATACCCCACACAAATGCCTCAAGAGTGCTGGCTGAGCCTTCTGAGGTCCTGGGGAGCTGGGGTTCTTATTTTGGTCGGCTCTTTCGTGCTTGGTAAAGGAGAATTCTCTATGAGCATGATCATTGATCGTTTACTACAGAAGAAGTTTTTTTTTGGGGGGGGCAAGGGGGATGTGGCACTTATGGCAAAGAGAATAGATCAGAAGGTCGAAGTTGGGCCTTTGAGGGAGTGGCGAGATCTCTGGTAGAACTGGGATAGCATTCTGGGAGGGCCGATGATATTTTCCTCCCCTGTCTTTCCTTCTCCCACAGCCCTAAATTAATAACTGTAGTGTACTGGCTTGGGAGATGGGAATCCCCTGCTCTAATAGGCTCCTTTCCCAGCCTGTATGTAGGCACCTGGCAGCAGAGGGCATGATTTCATTCTCAAATTATGACATGCTATGTCTTAGTGAGCCTTAATCAGGGTGGTTCTGTCCTTGCTTTCATGGAATGTAGAAGAACGTGTAAGCTCCTTTCCTGCACTGAACGATGATTTTTGTGTGATGGATGGAAAGGAAACAGTGATTTATACAAAGGACACTCATGGCATCAAAGTCCGCTGGGATGTTACCACTCATGGCACACCTGAATTTTCTCTCTGGACTTTAGTATTCTTGGACTGGGGCTTCCATGTGGGCAGTATGTCAGTGAAAGCATAAGGATCGCCACTCAGCTGCTCCTCTCCCCCAGGGTTCTTCGTTCTTAAAAGTACAATAAATAAAATGTTCAAAGGACAGGTTCATGGACGACCTGGACTAATTAAGTGACTCCTCAATACTTGCCTGGATTCGTGATCTCCCCAGCGTGGAACGCTTGTCTGGAGAAATCATAACCTGTTTTCTTCTTCTGATGCTGCACCACTCTCATCCCTGCCCACCCTCTCACCTTACCTCCTTTAAGGGGCCACCGGACAGGCTGGAGACTTCCTTTTAGATCCGTTGATCAAGCAGCAAGAAATAAACATTTCTTGTGTCCACTGTGCACCCATCAATCAATAAGCTTTTCTAACACCTGCTCTGCATCAGACACTGGGCTAAGTACTGAGAATTCAAAGAAAGGCAAAAATCATCTCTGGCTTCTAAGTGCTCCTGCCCAAATGGGGGAGGGTGGGACAACATGGGAATAACTAGAGACACCATGTGAGGAGATGGGAGGTTACCTTTGAGGGGAAGGCCCTACTAGGAGATGGGAGAACCAGGAAATGCCTCTTGCAGAAAGTGGCCTCTAAGCCATGTCTGACAGGAATCTAGTAATCTACTAAGCAGAGATGAGGAGGCAGATCATTCTAGGTGGAGGTGAAGGTCAGTGCAAGGGCAAGAAGAAGAATAGCGGAGCGTTATTGTTGAGAAATGGCAGATGGACCAATATGGCTGCATCCTAGAGTTGTGGAGTGGATGAGGATGATGGGGGACAGGAAGGACCAGTGTGCAAAGAGCATCCAAGGCTAAACAAAGGACTCGGGACTGGATACTGGAGGGTAGAGGGAGCTGCTTCCATTTACTGAGTGTGTGTGTGGTTGTGTGTGGATATGTTTGTATGTGTGGGCAGGTGGATATGTTTGGGTCTATATATAGATGTATATGACTAAACATGTCTGTGGGGGCCATATGTGTCCATGCATATATGTCTGCATGTGTTTATATATGTATGTATATAAGTGTGTACATGTATTTATGCTTCTGTGCAAGTATTTGGGAATATGATATTGGTTGCATCAAGTCTTGGAACATGGCAAGACTCCTGGGAGAGATCAATAACCATTCCAAAGAGTCTTTGACCTGAGAATTAGCAACAGAAAAAGAAAGTGGATGAAGATGCCTATTGTTCAGATCATGGCATTCAGTTGGAGGGTCAAAATATAGCTCTCATCTCTCACTATATGGAGCTCTCTCATGTATGTATGTATATACACATATATGCCACATATCTATAGATGATTTTTATAGTTAATATGTGTATATATGTATATCAACTGTCTCAGTATGTGTACACACACATACGGCTATCATCTCTTACCTATCTATCTAAGACCATAAAACTAACAAGTTAGTCCTAGAATTAATTGTGCATGAGGAGGAGAGTAGACTGGGTTATCTTTGGCAAATTGCATTCAATGCAGAGGCACATGGTGGATGTAAACACCTCAATAACTCATCAATAAACAACAAAAAACCACAAAGAAGCACAAGAGTGAAAGATATTCTTTTAAGATACATATTGAAGAAGATGAACCGGTTATTTGACAAGAAGGAGAGATGACTATTCACTATCCAACGTGTTCACTTGGTCCTAACGACGTCAGGAGAAAGCAAATAAGGGGGGCAAGAACATTGGGTGGACAAGCTCTGGCAGAATGATGGCAGAACATAGGTGAGAAGCACACAAATTGCTTAGGCAGCCACCTGCTTTATGGGAGAAAACTTCCGAATGAAAGTTCTCTGGTGCTAAGTGATGGGGACAGGATTTGAACCCAGGTCCTCTGACTCCAACTATAGGGTAACACAGATCCTTGGAGGTTATCTTGTTGAATATTTTACATATGAGGAAACTGAACCAAAAGAAGGTATCCATCTTGGCCAGAGTCACGAAGCACGTTAGGGGCAGAACCCATCGTCGAACTCAGCCTCTCCAGACCCTGAGGGCAAGTAATATTGCCACCACATGGCTTTCCCTCCATTTGTTGATAAGCACTATTTGTAGGAGGACTTGACTTTCCAATCAGGTGAATAATTTCTACACCAGCCTTGATAGGGACTTAGCTCTTTGGGTTGAAGACAGATAATAATACAGGGTTAATCTCACTTTGATCCAACAGATGCGGTGGCTCCCTAACAGAGGGACTTCCCACATTTACAAGCTTACTTTCAGATTTCCAAATTCATTATAAGGAGAAGTGCCTTGGGAAGTCACGATGATGAATGCCACTTCGTAAAGGTGGTGGTGCTACCTGCTGAACTTCATTGCCTCTGTAGATGCTGAAGTTTACAGCCACAGTGGGAGGCAGAGTAGAAAAGGCTCTTCCTCTTCCTTCATTGCCTGGTCTCTAACCACTTTGAAGGGGGTGGAGGGTTTGGGGCCCCAGTAGACATTTTAAAGTTCACAATCTGCTCCAAATTCCCTCCTCCTTCATTTCCCCAGTCCAGGGCTCTCCAGGGGAGTGTGATAGAGTTCCAGACTGCCTATGTATCTGGACAGACAGAAATGGCTTCACTTTAATGAGGACAGGTGGTATAACAGACAAAGAGCTGGCCTCAGAGATAGGAAGACGTGGATTAAAATCCAGGGATTCACACGTACTGGCTGTGGAACCTTAGCCACGTCTCAACCATCACTGTGTCCACTGTAGCATGCTTCCTTTCAAAGACGGGTGTCTTAATTTAAGGGGAGAGCAAGAGCATTGTCTTCTTTTAGGCACTGCTCTTAACATCTTTTGGGTGTCTGGGACCCTTTGAGGCTAGGTCTGGTGAAGTGTAAGGGCCCCTTCTTTTTCAGAAAACTCCCTGATCCCATCTAACCCAGACCATAAAAAGAATTCACACTACAATATAATAACAAAAGAGGCCATTCATAGACTGCTCAAAGGTTGGCAGATCTACATACACCCACTAACTCGTTTGATCCTCACAATAGTCCTGAGAGGTAGCTGCCGTTATTGTCCCCATTTTACAGATGAGGAAGCTGAAGCAGGCAGAAGTTAAATGACTTGCTCAGGACCGCACAGCTAGAAAGGGTTCTGAGTCACATTCTCTCCACTGCTTTCCCTGGCTCCCTCTAATATCAGATAGTCAATCCTCCTTTGCCTGAAGACCACCATTTTGGAGGCTGCCCATCCCACTTTGGGGTAGCTGTAATTGTTGGAAGGTTTCCTTTGAGGGGGGTGTCAATTCTCCTCTTCTCACCTTTTTTCACTGTTCCTGGTTCCGTCCTTGGGGGCCAGGCAGAACCAAGCTCATCTGTCTTCCCCCGACAGTCCTTCAGATACAGTGATTTAGACTCCCCTGGGTTCTGGCTCATCAGCAAGCTAGGGGCCTTCCTTCTTCTAGGCTTTCCACATTCCCCTGGTATTAGTGTCACACTGGAGCTGTCCATTTGTGATTTCTTACTTTCCACATGAGCAGCCCATATTACAGATTTTGTTCTCAAATCCTGGGAGATATATTTCCTTCTTGAGTTTCATATTTAATTAGGCACAGGAGATTTGTGTGGTTCATACTTTCTAAATTAAAATTTAATTTAAAAAAAGAAATGCCAGTTGCTCATTTTTTTATCTAAGTTTGCCATAAAAAGGGATGTCGAATACAAAGGTTTCTCTGAACACAACTAAAATTGTTTAGGGCTCCTCTTCTCCAGTTGGGCCCACTGAGCTCAGCTCAGATTTCCAAGGTCTTGGACTCCGGGCCAAAGAGTGGACACAGGAAGGATATTAGTGGAAGTGATGCTGTCAAGGAGGCCAAACCTGGCATTAGACTAGAGGGGAAACCCCACCTCTCTCCCTAAGCACTTCTGTTTTCAATGACCAAAGGATGTGAGGAGGGAGAGTGAGGAAAGGAGAAAGAATATGTTACCATATAAATTGTCATATGCATACACACCAAAGCACAATGGAAGAATTCTCTTACCTAATTGTCTGTGTGCGATGTCATTGTTGAGTGAGTAAGTGAATGAAGGAATAGAAAAAAGCATTTATTAAGCACCTATTACATGCTAGGCACTACATTATGAATTGGAGAAATTCCTACAAATGTGAGATAATGCCTTTCCTCAGGGAGCTCACATTCTAACAGGGACAGGGAAGAGAACACAAATAGGGGAATGATCACTAAGGGAAAGAGGTTTGAACAGGAAAGTTGTAGCAAAGGTGAATGGGGCCAGAGGGCCAAGGACTGCCTCATCCCTTCCCATAGCAATTGTAGTATTGATTTGATTGCTAGTCCCTGGGCAACTACAAGACATATGGAGATGTAGAAATGGGGTCGGTAGCACAGAAGAATACGAGGCCTCTGTACTGGTAATTAAGGTGGGCTTTTAACACTTATTCAATCAAGTGCCCTTTTAGTTTGGCCTTTGTTTCCTTGATTAAATTAGGAGTCCTTGATGACCTCCTTGCCTCAAGGGAAAGTCTAGTTTACATGGGTTTGAGTGACATATTTGGGAAGTCAGAAGCTTTTAGACCACATGGGCTGAAGTCATGTTTTTGTGAAATTTCAGGTCATGTGGGTGAGTCAAATGTGGTGATGCCCTTTGACCCTGAACAAGATATATAAACCCAGAGGCTGGTGTTCTCCTGTGGGGCTCTGAGCCACTGGAGGAGTGGTGCAGGACTCTGGGTCAGGCGTTGTTAAGAGCTCCCCAGCTCACGAACCCAGATGTTGATGGTTTATTGGTAACTATGAATTGTGACCTGGTCTGTTTATATTGTGTATGTTTGTAACTTGTTTGTATTTGCTCTGAAGTTGAGGTTGCTGGCTTTTTTCCTTCTGAACTAAGTGAGTTTATATGTTGGATTAAAATAGAATTGTGAACCCCTTAACATTGCTTTCCTTAGTAAAGCAGATCAAAAGAGCCTGCAAGGGCAGCATTCTTGTTGCTGGGCTTGTGCTGATCTTTCACCCCCCACAACAGCTGCTAGCCGGATTGTTGCTACAGCCTCACATGGCAGTCTGTAAGATGCCTGCCAGCCCTCATTTTCTGGTATTCGGCTGGATGGGAAGAATGGCATCTTTGTCTATGAGAACACCCTTGTCACAGGCCTGGCAGAATTGCAGGTCCATTCGGTCTACATTTTCCTAATCACGCAGTCCTGTATTTTTCCCCTTCCAAGGAACCATATCTCATTGTTGTCGGCACTTGATCTGAGGGTGCAGATCACAATTTGTCCTCCCTCCCTCATCCTCAGGGGTTCTTACAACATGGCGTAGTGGACAGAAGAGCTCTGGACATAGGTTCCCCAATGTTCTGACCCTGCCTCAGAAACTTGCTAATTGTATGATGCTGGACAGATCACTTAACCTTTCTGTGCCCTAACTTCCCCTTCTGTGAAATGAAGGGAATGGATGAGCCATAGCTTGCCTCTGAGACCCCTTCCTGCTTTAGAAGTAAGATAGGAAGACTACTTTCTTCCAGTGTTTGTCAGAGGAGCACATCGACAAACGAACAACAAGAATCCCAATGTCCCCTCCCATGCACATCCCACAACCAAGCGAAGCCTCAAAAGCAAATCCCTTGTGCCAATCAGGTGACTCCCCTAAGGAGTCTTCTCCAAAGTTCTGTTGTCTACCAGCCAGGCCTTTTCAAGGTGACTAATTCTGGAGGCAAGTAAGGTCTGAGAACCATTACCAATATGACTGGGCTTTGTCTGAGCTCCTACAACATCCCAGAACTAGAGATGAAGATTCACAGAACCACACCAAGAAACCCCACAAAGTTACCAGCCCCATCTGGGGGGCTGGAGTGATGGCAAATATTTGGAAGCTACATTTCAGCATAATCAGTTTCTTTTGTGTTCCTATGTATCTTATTTATGCATTTACAACTATTCTAAGGAGAGGTCCATAGGCTTCCTCAGACAGGCACAGAGGTCCATGAGACAGAGGTCCATGAAACAGAGGTCCATGAGAAAAGCTTAAGAAAAACTACTCTAAGCCTCTTTCTCTTTTTAAAAAACATTATAAGAGGCTGGTTGGGCTAAAAGTTACTGGGGTAATAAGCTTATTTAAAAACATCATCTTAAAAAGGAAAATAAAGATAATTGTTTCTGATGGACCCATACTAACTTGTAGTTGTTACTACTCTCTTCCCCCACCCAAATCCTCAACAAAACCCACATATTTAGTAATAAACTTTAATATTTTTTTTCCAGAACAAATCAAACTCATGGACCTTTGGTTTGACCTTTGGCCATAGTCATTTCCAGTTCTTCCACGTTAAGCACTTTCCCACATTCTCCTTGGTAGCAGAATCAGAAGCAGTATGTGAGTTGCATGTATTTATGTTTCCTGAGACCTCTGTTATAGGCCTTCCTTCCAGGCCAAACAGGGGCCTCATCTATCCTGCTGTTGATATTTCTCTTGTCTCCAACTGGCAATGTTTCTTTTCTCTTTTTGTTGAGGCCTAGGCGTACTGGCACCCCTAAATTCCAGGGCAAGCAACACAGGTCCTGCACTGAATGAATTTGACTCAAGCCTTCTTTCAGCCAAAGACAAGGTTTATCAGAACACTGGTAGGGGTGGACAAGATTGTAAGAATCCTTGCTATTGTGACATTTGTATTGACAAGTGGGCCAGACTGGATCTGAGCCATTGGCCAGGCTCCTAAAGAATCTGAGCAATTTAATGAGGGGCAAGATGGACCTTACATACAGAAAGACTATAGGAAGAACCTAGGAATGGCCAAGTAGTCTGGGGTGACCAGGAGGTAACAGAGAAGGACCA
>CM053626.1:331416085-331434685 GCA_028646595.1 Phalanger gymnotis | reverse complement strand
GACTGTGCTGAGGAGGGAAAACATTTCAGATTTGAGGCCCATAGAACTTGGTCGAATACGCCGGAGCTTGTGTCGACTGGGCATAACCTTGGAGATCCCCTCAGGGGCCACCTCCACACATGACGAGGCGTTGCAGTATGGCTTTTGTGGAGGAATATGATGAAATCCTAAATGCATTTCCTTTCACTAAGTGAACCCCCTTCAGGCTTCCTCATGATTATCTCTCAGTAGCTTCACTTTGCATTTTCTTTACTCTGGATTTACCACTGATTATGGTTTTTGACTAATTTTGCTTGCTTCCCTTTACCCATAGCTCTATCCGGCCAGTTACCAAGGAAATCGGAACGATCTCTCCAATGTCCTCTCTTTCCTTTGCTCTTTCCTTCCTTGTCTCACACCTCAGCCTAGCCCAGGCTCTCATCCACTTGTTTCTGAATCATAGCAGCATCTCCACATCATTTGTTCATTCAGGAAATCATTGGACAATCACTCATTATGTGTTTGTTATATTCTAGGCACTGTCTTAGGTCGTGGGGATACAGGACCCCGCCCTTAAAAAAATTTTATAATCTATTGGGGGAAAAGCAGCGTGTGGATATATAATCACTCAATTGATCAGCCAACAAGGTAAAAGGGGCACTAGGTATTTATTAAAAAAAATTGTGTGCCAGAAACTGTGCTAAGTGATAGAGATTTAAAAAAAGTAAAAAAGAAAGACAGCCTCTGCCCTCAGAAACAACATATGTTCTCATGGGAGAAGACCATACATTAAAAGGAACTAAAGAGTTGTAGAGGAGGGAGAAGGAAGAAGAGGTGCCCACGTGGCATGATGGGGAAGACTGGAAAGGCAGAAACAGAGCCTACGGGAAGTCACCAATGGGAGAAGGCAACTATTACGGCAGAGGGATGTCCCGGTGTGAGAAATCTGGGGGAGATGATGCATATTCCAGGCTGAGAAAGGCCCAGGCACTGATTAAAGTTCCAGGAAGAGATAGAATGAGAGGCATGATAGAAAAATCCAGAATGTCAGAAGCAGAGCTGGGAGAGGAATGGAAGTTGGCTTTTAAAACAATTTCTGAAGTGCCTACTGTGTGCTGGGTGTTGTGCAAGGTGCTGGGCACATAAAATGAAAGTGACAAATGTTCTGGTCCCCCAAAAGCTTACAGGTTAGGTTAAGCAGTGGCAAAGTGAATATTAATATATAGCTAAAATTATAGATAAAGTAAATATGTGGTTGTGCATGTCTGCTTTTGACCAGGAAGGGTTTGTTTTGAGCAGGGGGACATGGGAGGGAAGTAAATGTGTATTTGTCACATAAAAAATAATTAAACTGTGATTTCAAGTGAATTGGGGAATGGGGGGGGCAAGAAAGGCTTTATCTAGGAATGGAAATGAGCTGAATTTTGTAGGAATCCAAGAATTCTAAGAGTCCAGAATTGAGTACTTTTCAGAAATGAGGTCTAGCCTGTGCTACTGAGGGAGAAACAACATGGGCACATATGATCAAACAATAGATAAACAAAGCAAGGCAACACACTTGTGTTACGTGCTTATTGTGTGCCGAGGACTGGGGATACAAACACCAACACAGAGAAAATCAGTCCCTGTCCCCAAGAAGCTGTCGTTCTAATGGGGGAGGGCAGCACAAAAGGGGGCTGAGTGGGTGAGAGCAATTTGAGAATAATCTCAGATATTGTCTTGCTCGTTTGTACGAACACCATAAGAAATTCTTATGAACACGAAAATGGAAAGGGATAATTGCTTTCTTTCCTGTGTCGATAAATCGACGGCATGTGCAACCTCTGGGGTTATTCGGTTTAGAGAAACATATAGTTAGTGTGGTGTTTTCTTTAGGTTCAATTTTTTAAGAAGTTGCTGAAAAGAAGTGCACCATGAGCTGAAGCTGAGTTAACAGTTAAACAATGAGAGAATGCACCCTAACGCTGATCGAGAACAGTGGTGTGAGGATTGGTGGTACACGTGTGAATCATTGCACCACTTTTCTTGATGCACAGCAAGAGCCTCGACAGACTTGAGCTTCTAGGACAGCATCTTACTCTTTTTTCCATGGAATTACAGAGGAGTCAAATGAGCAAACATTTGATCAGGACTTCTTAGGTGCTAGATTCTGGGGTCTGTTTACATATTTCATCTCTCAATGGAATGTGAGTTCCTCTGAGCTCAGGACTGATGGTTTAGAGTGTGTGTGTGTGTGCATGCATGCGCACACGCGTGCATGCATGCGTGTGTGCGGATTTGTGCATGTGCATGTGTGTGCGTGTGTGTGTGCATGTGCGCGCGTGTGCACGTGTGTGTGTATGGGTGCTTTTTCTTCACATTTCCAACACCAAGTAGAATGCCTAACACACAGTAGGAGCCAAATAAATGCTTACTGATTTAGATAGGCCACAAAGACAAACAACTAGATATAGACAGTAAATTGGAGCTAATATCTACATGCGTACACTAATTTGTATCTCCAAGACCTAGCATAATGCCTGACACATTATACATGCTTAGAAAATGTTTCTTTTGATTTATATGAGTAAAATAGAAAATATTTTATTTATATACATAAAATATAAAAATATAACATGTTTACATATAACATAAATAAGGATATCACCTAAATAAGATTTAAACAAATATATGTGTGTTTATGTATATAAATGTATACACACACATACACACACAAAGTAACATAAAGGAATTTTAAAAGGGATAGAGAACTAATAGCTAATAGTTGGGGGCTGCAGCAGAATGGGGTCAAGATAAGAAGCCAGGTTTCAGGAAAAGGTTGGTTTCTAGTATTAACTCTGCCATACATTCCCTGAATAACTGTGGGCAAGTCATACAGTTTTCTCATATGTAAAACAAAAATGTTTCCCTAGCTGTTCTCCAAGGCACCATTTTACTGTCTAATTCATGTTGACTTGAGTTCTCTGTTCTCATGTACATCAGCTCATATGCTGCCAAGAAATTACACAGTTTTTTGTTCTTATGACAAGCTGGTCCAAATGGGAAGATTTTAAAACACCCAAAGTCTTTGAACATGGAGTGCATTGATCTTTGTGAACCATTTGAAATATTCCTGGGAGGTTACAAAATTACAAGCAACCTTTTTGTTTTAAATAAAAGAATACTGAACCTTTGGGACTTCTACTCCTCTGTGTGCTACCAAAGCCTGCCTTTTTGGTTCTGCGATTGGACTCTGAATACCAAGATGGTGCCATGATGCTAAGATGCTGCGACCTTTCCATTCTTCACCTCCTCTCTTGACTGAAAAAGGAATCCCATCCTGCACCATGTAGATTAAAAGCTTTAAGGTGCTCATTTGCATCCTGGAGTGATAGAATGCTTCAAATTAGAAGCAGTTACCATGCTTTCTTTATAAACATAGGCAGGTCATCACCACTCCTGTGGGCCATGATGGAATTTGTACTATACTGCAAAAGACAAAGTTTGAATCACCCTTTGGATCCTTAACAGTTGAATGAACCTGTGCAGATTACTTGGTTTATTTTGAGTCTTAGTTTCTTCATCTGTAAAACAGGGGAGGAGTAACATTAGCATGTGACCCAGTTATTGTTGTGATGAAAATGTTTTGCAAATTTCAAATGTTGGAAGAAAATCATTAGGATCAGACAAACTTGTTGAGCAGCCCAGTCTGCATGTGGCATAAATAAAGCACAGATGCATTTTCTGGGTCTCCATTTTCTCTCATGTAAACAAAATGGTGGAGGAAAGGGCTTCAGAAAAAGGTTCTTTTCAGGTTATATCATTTGAAGGTCAATTGCAAGGCAGTGGGCCCTAGTAACTAGAGAGTGTGGTCTGGAAGTCGTGTAGACACCAGTTCAGGTCCCACCTTTGACACAAACTGGCTGTGTGATCTCGAGTATGTAATTTAACCATTGCAGAATAGCACCTCCCCTTGGCCCCAATTTATGTTGGAGTTTCCTCACTGTAACATCCTTCTAGTGAAATCATAGGTCAAAAAAAAAAAAGACTGGGAACTGATTACTTAAGATAGTTTCTCCCCTCCAAGTCCTAAAAGGTACAATGTTTTTGTTATAGGTTTGGAAAACTAATACAAAGAAAAGAGATTATACCAGTCTCCAGAGGACTGAATTAGAAGTGATGGGTAGAAGGTGTAAATGAGCCAAGTTGGGCTTGATGTTGAACCTAAATTTCTGGTAGAACATGGACAGGAAAGGCACAGGATGAAGAGGTATGGGTGAGTCGTGAACTGCATTGCTGCAGAGCACAGCTACTCGGTTGAAATCCCAGATTCATTTGAGTATTGCATATATTCATGGCAGTGGGGGGGGGGTGCCACAGTGCACAGAGCCCTGGACTTGGACTTAGAAAGCCTTGAATTCAAATCCTTCCTTAAGATACATACCAGTGGCACGATGCTTCAAAAGTCACTTAATCTCCATCTGCTTCAGCTTCCTCATCGATTATGGGAACAATATTATACTCTCTATATCCCAGGGTTGTTGTGAGGACCAGACTCGTGTGTGTGTGTGTGCGCGTGTGTGTGTGTGTACACTGCACTGCAATTACTACACACATACATACACATACATAGCACTGCAATTACTCATCGGGGCCAGAACACTCACAAATATCAAGATTTGTTTGATGAAAATGATGGAGAAATTCTGAATCTGCTAAACAAAAAACGAAAACTCCATGGAATTTACCTGCAGGATAGTTCATCTGTCTCTAAGAAGGCAGTATTTAACTCCATTAAAAGTAAAGTACAGTGAAACTTAGAGAGATGCAGGATTTTGGGCTCAGTAAGAAGGCAGGTAAAATTCTGTTTTATGCTGATAGTAACAATCCCACATGCTCTTCTGATTCTCTGAAGGCTATTTATGGGCCAAAGGCCTATGTTGACTCTCGACTACTCAGTGCTGATGGAGCCACATTAATTAGTGCTAAGGACATAATCCTGGAAAGATGGACTGAACAATTCCGTAGTGTTTTCAATAGACCATCACCAGTCAATGCTGAAGCAATGCACTGTATACCTCGGGTTGCAGTCAATCCCTCTGTGGCCAAGCTCCCAACTAAAGAAGCTCTGAATGCCATTGGGCTCCTTTCGTGTGGCAAAGTACCTGGTGCTGATTCTACTCCAGCTGAGATTTACAGTACAAGAAGCCCACTGCTCATACAAAAGCTCACTGAAATTTCCTGGGTTATATGACAGGAGGAGGTTTTCTCCCAGGAATTCAGGGATGCCTCCGTTGTTCATCTCTACAAAGGTAAAGGAAATAGATTGTCCTGTGTCAATCGCGGTGGGGGGTATCTCTCTCTTAGTCATTGTGGGCAAGATTCTTGCCAAAGTCTTCCTTGATAGGCTGATCCTTCACCCGGAAGATGGTCATCTACCCGAGAGCCAGTGTGGCTTCAGAAAGGGCCGAGAAATGATTGATAAGGTATTTGCTCCCTGACGATCCAGGAGAAATGCCAGGAACAGGACAGAGGTCTGTACACAATGTTCATCCATCTGATTAAGGTTCGTACTGTCGGTCAAGGGAGCCAAGATGGCTGTGCGACAACAGCATCTCGCCAGAGCGCTCTCACGAGTTCTGTCAGTTACCTCTAAAAAGGTGAATCTGAGCAGATTTGAGAGAATTAGAAGCCACTAGTAGACTGAGTGGGGCAAATTTCCAAGTCAGGAGAGTATGCAAGGTTGACAGGATGGGTCTGTAGGCTGGGAGAGCATCTGGTGAGCAGAGCCACACCAGACAACACCAAAGCAGAAGCAGCTGTGGAAACCAGCCAGCGATCCAGGCTGGGAGAAAGCTGGGTACATGAAACCGGTGGAGATCCCCAGGCCTCCCAATACAGGACAGGATTCTGTCAAAGCAATGGGAGGCAGCAGTACAGTACCTGCAGCCACAAGACATCTGCTCCCGAGGCTTACAGCCCAAAGGTTTGAAACTTGCCTTCTTGAACTTCTGGGAGACATAATGGCCAGGTAAACTGCTCTTATCCCTCCCTGATCCAGAGAATCCCTCAGGAAAAATCCCAGAATAGAAAAGCCAGAAGTGGGGCTTCACTAGCCAAACACTGGGAATTCCTGAGTCCCAGAAGGGTGGAGCCAGCAAGGGTCAACACTAAGAACCCAGACGCGTCTCTGCACAGCCAGGGGAAGTGGCAGATACCAGCAGAGACAACAGCTGAGACCACCTGTGCTGGACAGCAGCCTCAGGGGAAGAGGAGACTTCTGGCAGCCATACGACCCCTCCCCCACCCCTCAGGAAACCCAAGGCCACAACACATAAAGCCAGTAACTAGGCTCACAATTCCCAGAACAAGAAACCTGGGACAGAGCTCCCTGAGCCCAAAAAGCAGAAATCCACTGTAAAGCCAGGAAAACGCTAACCAACATGAAGAGGAACACGATACTGTCAGTCACGAGGGCTTGTGGAAGATTACAGCAAAATGTGGTTGCCCAGAGTTCATCAACAGTGTAGGCCAGTTCCATGATGGCATGCTTGCTAGGTTCTGGGTAGCAGAAGATGCTCTCATACCTTCCCAGTCACCAATGGATTGAAACAAGGCTGTGTGTTTGCCGCCATGTTTTTTAGTATGTTGTTTTCCACAATGTTGTCAGAAACCTTCAACAAGGACAAAAGTGGCATCAAGGTCAGTGGTCACACTGATGGTAAATTATTTAACTTTGAAAAGGCTTCAAGCCAAGACTGAAGTGGACAGAGAGTTGGTTCATGACTTTTTGTTCACAGATGATTGTCCACGCATTGTAGCTTCTGATGCTGAGATGCAACAAAGTGTGGATCAATTTTCTGCTGCTTGTGCTAATTTTGGTCTAAGAATCAACAACAAGAAAATAGGCTCCTACCAGCCAGCACTGTACCAACGGTTGCAACAAATTGAGAAATATTGAATGTTGAGGATAAGTTCACTTACCTTGGCAGTATAATTTCCAGGGATGTACACATAGATGATGAGGTTGATGCATGCATTGCCAGAGGTAGCTCAGTGTTTGGGAGGCTCCGAAGGAAAGCGGGGAGAGAGGAGGTATTAGACTGACTCCCAAACTGCAGGTCTACAGAGCTGTTGTGTTGACCTCATTGTTGCGTGCCTGTGAAACCTAGACGCTGTACCAGCACCACATCAGGAAACTGAATCGCTTCCATTTGAATTATCTTAGGGGGATTCTGAAGATCACCTGGCAGGATGAGGGACCAGATGCTGAGTCCTTACTCGGAATCTGCCAGGCATTCAAACTCTGCTTCAGAGAGCACAACTCCCATGAGCTGGCCACATTGTTTGGATGCCAAATGTTCATTTGCCTAAAAGACGATTTCATGGAAAACTCATACAAGATAAGCGTGGAGGTCAGAAGAAGGGATATAAGGACATTCTCAAGGTCTCTCTGAAGAACTTTGTCACATATCTATTATGTGACAGAGGAAACACTGGCAAAGGACGGCCCAGCATGACACAGCCCACATCACAGAAGGCACTGTGCTCTATGAGCGAAGCAGAATTGGAACAACTCAAAAAACTTGAGATTTACCAATTTAGAGACATCTCCGCCCCAAATGTTCACCTGACCTATTTGTACCTGATTTGTGGTAGAGCTTTTCTAGCTCATATTGCTCTGATCAGCCACAGTCAGATACAACGTACCTTAACTTCCACATAGCAATGTTATTTTGGTCCTCTTTGAGAACAAGGGACAACCATCACCAGCACCAACACATATGTGTGTGTCTATTCATATATACATATTTACACATATACATAGATACATGGATAGGTATCTGTGTGTGTGTGCTTGTATATATGACATACGTATACAAACCTCAAAGGGCTATTCCAGTGTTAGCTGTCGTCATGACCATCACTGTCCCTTTCAGTCCTGAATTCCCAGTACAAGAAACCCTTCCATGGAGACAAACACAACAGATTAGAAGTCTCTCCAAAATGTCAAGTGCAACCTCATTTGGATAACCATTCTATTGTAATGAGAGACAGAGACATTCTATGGATGGCCAATTGGTCTTTGAATCAGGGAGATCTGGGTTCAAGTGCTTCCTCTTACAAGCGGCCTTGGTCTGGGCACCCCTTGATGACTCTGAGGTACAGATCAGTTGCTTTCTGCACAGGTGAGGGAGGTTTCCATACTGGAAATTGCCTATACTCTTGGAAACAAAGTAATACGGAGTATTCTAATAAAATGACCAGTATTACTCTCCTATTACTTTAAGGCTTTCTTTTTAAATGAAAGCAACTTATAAAACACATTTCAGGAGCTAATCAAATGACCATGACTGTGGCTGGTTTTTAAAAAATAGACACAACCTTTCTTCTTTCTACTGTCTTAACAATGAATTCCATCCTCTGGGGGCAAATCATTGATGAAGTGTCTGGAGAATTACTCATGAGCCACTTCCTCTGACATTTTTAGTTCCCCAGCCCCCCAGCCCCGCTCTGCCAGTGATGCTCTTGGTCTAGCATTCAGCTTGAGCTACCACGATGAAAGAGAAGCATCCCAGGGGCCTGGGTAATATGAGCCGCCAAAGGTTCCCATAGGAACACACTTCTTTTATTTATCTGCACTCAGCACAGACGCTCCTGCTGGATTCAGCTCTTAGAAAATGTCGGCTACGGTGAACTCCTCTCCCTTCATGCAGAGAAGGTCTTCAAATCCTGGTCTCTGGGGCTGGCTGCCTTCTGTCTGGACCTAGCTTCTGTCCGTCATGGCCCCAGTCCCTTTTCCTGATGGGGTCTGTCCATGATGAAACTTTGGGCACATAAAGGGCACAGTGGCCACCAAGCCTTAGACCGGAGTTTCTGTGGAATAGGGGGAAGGGCCGGGGGCTTCCCAGATCGTTCCCCTCATTTATCTCGCAGAGTGATCCCCAAGAGGCACTTTCTACGCCCCATGGATCCCACCTGGAATTTCCCCATCCTGAATTGAAACTCTCAGCTTAGAACTACAATGGCAAAAGCAACCACAAAACTGTAACAGTGGGGAAAATGCCAGCCCTGAGCCAGAGGAGGAGGGTTCAAATCCCAGCCTTGCTCATGATCGTGTATGTGGTCTCAGGGAAGTCATTTCCCTTCTGTTTTAGTTTCCTTATCTGCAGAATGAAGAGGTTAGATCACAGATCTAGAATTGGAGAGACCTCAGCAGCCATCAAGTCAACTCCTATTCCAGATGAGGAAACTGAGGTATGAAGAGGCTGACTTGCCTTATTTGCTAAGTGGCTACTTAGTAAGTATCTAAAGCAGGATTTGAAGCCAGGACTTCTTACTGCGACCTCTAAGATCCCCTTCTTGAACAACTGTCCAAGTGCCTGCTATGTGTTAGGTGCTGTAGATACAAAGACAAAAACAAATGGTCCTTGCCCCTCAAGAAACCAATGTCTCCAAATGGAGACTCTGTGTATAGAGATGAATAGATGAGAAATAAATTGGAAGTACACAGAGGGGACTGACTAGACGCGAAATTGGGAAGGGCCCCCTAGGAAACAGCCCTGGAGATGGGCAATGAGAGGGGTGGCAGGGGAAAGAACATTCCAGGCATCAGAGACAGCTTGGTCAACGGTAAGGAGGTGGAAACTGGCATGGTGTGCATACATAATGTCATGTAGGCCAGTGTGGTCAGAGTGTAGAATGGGCCAAGACGGGTAGTCAATAATCGCGTTAGTCACTGGGCTGGACGTGACTGAAAGTCACTAATGTGTAATGAGCCAAGAAAGAAGGGCTGGAGCCACTGGACTGAGAAGCCGAATCACTGTAAGGTTAAGATGAAGCTAACAGGTTTACAGCCAAAAGAGACCTTAGTGACGATCTGGTCCAACCCCCATTCTCTAGATGAGGACACTGAGGCTCACATAGGTAAAGTGGCTTGTCAAAGATCACAGAGACAACAAGTGGTGGGCCTTAGATTTGAACCCAAGTTCCACTTCCTTCTCAGTCTCCTTTACTGAGCTTTCATCCAGGCCACCTCCCAAGGCTCCATCCTGGGCCCTCTTCTCTTTTTCCTATACCTCCCTCCCTTGGTGAGCTTAGCAGTTGCCATAGATTCAATAAGCATTTTTATGCACATGATCCCCCCATCTATAGATCCAATCTAGTTGTTTTCCTGAGCTCACTATCTGCCTCTTAGACATCTCAAGTCAGAGGCTCATAGGTGTCCCAAACTCAACATGGGACAAACAGAACTCGTGCTTTTCACCCTCAACCCTCCCTTCTTCCTCACCAGCGTGACCACGCAGTGGTTACGTTAGTCACGCTGTGCTCAAGTTTCCTCATTTTTAAAAGGTCATTAGATTGTGAGTTTCTTGAAGGCAGGTACCATTTCCTGCCTCTTTTTGTATATCCAGTGCTTACCATAGTGCCTAGCACTTTGTAGGTAGTTTATAAATGCTCATTAATTGATAAACGATGTCTGCAGTACCTACCTCACAGGTTGGTTGTAAGTCCTGGGTGAGGTAATATCTATGTATGTATGTATAATATGTATATATACATGTATATATATGTGCATGTGTATATTACATATATGTACATAAATGTGTGCTTATATAAATATATGTATATCTAAAGAGCTTTATAACCCTTCAAATGCCCAACAAATATTGGCTGTTATTATTGGTATACTTATTACTTGAGAGTAAGAGTTTTAAGGGAGAAACTATGTTGTTTTTCATTTTTGTATTTCTTGTTTCCAATGCAATAAATTATATGCAGCAAGCGCTTAACAAATGTTTGTCAAATTAAGTTGGCTATTCATTGAAGATCTCATAGAACTTTGATGGCTTCCCATTCCCTAATCTTCAGTGTATTGTTTGTGGAAGCAAATGATTTAATAACTGCTCCAGCCTGCAAGCTCCTATAATATACTTTTGTTTCATCACAATCTACTTCTCTTTCCTCTTTCTCACTCCCCATTGCTATTGCATTTCTGTAGCCCCACATGTCCTTCAGTATCTGGACCAATCCTAATGAGGGTTTCCTTCCTGTTATCACTTGTGTCCCTATTTCTCTTGGGCTCCAAAGTCGTAGATTTTGGAGATTTTCTCTCTAGCATACTAGAATACATCAGCCTTCTAGCAACCCAAAAGGCCACTGGCCACCCGCATCCCCACCATTGCCATGGATAGAGAAATTCACCAAGCCAGGCTGATTGGATGTAACACAAAGTGTTTGTCCTCATCAGAGCTCTTGGTCTCATAGAACGTAGTGTCCTTGGGGGCATCTCCATCTTTGTGTTCCAGCACCTACCATACTGCCTGGCACATAGTGAGGAATTAATACACGCTTGTTGATTAATTGGTTATCATTCCATATTACTCTGTGGAGCACAGAAGCTTAAATCTATACAGTCCATGCTTAAGCTCATTGGTGGCAATGCTGTCACTTACATGGTGAATTTCAAGCAAAACTCTTTTTTCAGGAAATGATTGTCAAATGATAGGGGTTTGGTACCTGGAGAGCTGAAAATTGTAACTTCTATTAAAATGAAGCAAGTGAGGTTTTCTGTTGGGAACATATACACACATGCCTAGATACAAACTGAGCAATGAGGCATCATGAATAGAGGGGTCATCTGTGCCTGTCGATCCTGTGGGACTCCTCCCAAAAGTTCCTTGTTTCAAAAATTTAACTAAACTCAGCAAACATTTGTCAAGTAGCTATGGGCACGTGGAGTATATGAATAGAGAGCTATCCCCAGAACCTAAAAGAGGCAGCAGTCTCAAGTCCTACAGCCTGTGTGACCTTAGACAAGTCACTTAACTGCTCAATGGTCCTAAATAACTCTCTCATACAACTAAGTCTGCATTGCTCAAAGGGGTTCTTACACCAGGAGTTTCTTAATCTAGACCAAGGGGGGCATCTTCACTATGTACATTTTGAAACCATTCCCAAAATCCAAAGAATTAGCAGCCCCTTTTTACTTAACTTTTGACAGCTTGTTTAAATTTTGTAGACTGCAAATGAATTGCCCAGCATACCTTAAAATTACTCTTGCTGTTTCAGGAAAAAGTGCACTTATCAGATCATATCTGATACTTGATTGTGACATAAAATGAGGATATTTTAGCTTTAAATGCTTTATACAATTTGCATTCAAGTCCCGGGCTTCAGAAAGGAAGTGGCTTCATTGAGGGAGCCTGCCCACATTTTGAAAAGCTTTTGAAATGAAAATATCAGTTGCTAGAGTTCCACTGCCCTGGCACTCCTTCAAAAGGAAAAAGAGGCACTGCATTACTAAAGAAAAACTTTACTTAAACTTAATTAATCATTGGCAATATCATTTACTCTCCTAATCTATGGAAAAACAAAGGTCTGTCGGCACCAGATGTTTTTGAATTTTGCAGATGCATGCGCGGCTGCTGGAATCTTTAAAGGTTTGCTTAAAATATGCTTTCAGGTCTCTTTTTTGTGAAACTTTGACAGGATAATAGAATTAGATTTGCTGAATTTCACTAAACTGTGAAGTAATGTGCCATCGGATTCACTTACTCCTCAAAAAATATTTCTTTCTGAGAACACTCATCAATCTAGCTTTTCAACCCCTAAACATGAAGCTCTGGAACTGAAAAAGATGACTTAATCAGTTATATAAGTGACAGGATGTTAAACACTTAGCACTCCTGCATTGTACCACCAGCTGCCTTTGAGAAAATGGGAACTTTGTAAGGTTTGGTGAAAAAAGAAAAGTCATACTTCCAGGGTGAAGGCAAATTATTAATGTATTGCAGATGTGGGTGATTTAGGGAAGGGAATTAGGACTACTTAACAGCTCTTGCTTCTGGGAAGAAATTGCTAAGTTGATTAAGATGATGGCTTCAATCTCCTGATCTCCAAACTTGCAATATGACAGGCACATCCACCCAGCTCCACTCATTTGTCTCTTACTGGTACATCTCTGTCTGTTGGCCAATGCCCCCTTGACCTTCAGTTAGTCAGACAGCACATCTCATAAGTACTCAAGATGCTCAGCTGATTCTAATGCCTGGTCCTCCTCAAATGCTTTATCAGTGGTCCAAAAGCATTACCAAGTTTCATTAATGAAGCGTTTTTTTCTCCCAGAATGGATACTTGGGAGAGATAGTACTGCCAAAGTAGGAAAAAGAGATGTGAAACTTTCAGTGCTCAGTCAATTACCAGCATGACAGGGTCTGAAAGTAAACTTCAGGACAAGTGGAACCTGTCCTTAGTCTTCTATGTGGGCTGAGCTGGTGGAATGGGTGGAGCACTAGGCAGGCAGGGTTCAAATCCCATTAACTGCATAACTCTGGGAAGGCTGATTAGATTCTCTAGCCTCAGCTTCCTCTCCTACAGAATTGGAGGGCTGGACTTTCTTGTGACCTCATGTCACCAAATGGCAGAGCCTTTGAAGAGCACTCAGTGAAATCAGAGCAGTGACCAAGAGTGCTTTCTCTTTGACTGGCAGTTACCCCATAATACCTGCGAATGGCCTAATGCCCCCATAATTAGAGAGTACTTATTTTTAAAGGGCTTGCCATTCATCCTTAGTCAACAGTTGGATATCTACATGGGCTTCCACTGAATGGCTCAGGAACTCCAGTTCAGCTTCTATCCATCCCATTCAAGATTCTCTGGTGATCTGCCCTCCATTTACCGAGTCTTCTATTCAGGGGTGTACATGACGAAGCTATCTCCTACTAACTAATGAAAAGTGATTGTTAAATTATCAATGTGAGTATTTAAACCTTGGAAATCAGCAAAATGCTGATAAATAAATCAGCTCTTGATTTATTGTTTTGTTGATTGTCTAGAGTCAAGAATTCATACTTCACAGAACAAATCCTCTTACTAAGGGGATTTGTTCTGTGAAGTTTGGATTCAGTCAAAGGGTTATATACTTGGGAATCTACAGGGCTTGTGGTCTTGAGGCTGCAAGTTGTGCACTCTTGGTCTAGACTTAAGAGAGCAATGGGGGAAATTCTGCTAACACAGGTTAAACTTAAAAGTGTGTCTCAAATCCTTTTTTCACAGATCTAGTTGTTAAATCCTTAGTCACTACCCTACCTGACACTGTACTGTATGTGAAGTGATTAGGCAAACCCCCAAAGATAGAAAAGCATGATTCCCCACCTGGGGGCTGAGGAGAGCAGGTCCAAATTTCCAGGATAGTAAACTCAACACAAATGCCAGGTTAGATTGGTACCAGGGTCCCTGGGGAACACTGAGACCCAAGAGGATAGAAGGAAGATTGGTCCCTAGGGAGAGACTTCAAGGCAATCAACCTATATCAGGTTAGAGTGGCATCCTGATGAAATGAAGAGAGTGCCCGATCCATCAGTTACTCAACAAACACTTATTGCTTGTCTGTGTTGTTCCTGACACTATGCTGTGAGCTGGAGATATCAATACAAAGAACAAAACAATTCCTACTCTGAGGGGGTGGCCTTGGGCTCAGAGGGCCTGTGTTCAATGCCTAGGTTTGCTCCTTGGGTGATCTTAGGCAAGGCATTCCCCTTCCCCTGAGCTTCATTTTCCTCATCTGCCAAATGAAGGGGTTGGACTAAGTGGCCTCTGAAGCCCCTTTCCAGCTGTAAGCTCTGCAATCTGATGAAGCTAGCTGGAGAGAATGGCAGGTCTTGGATTTCCCAATCCTACCCAACAATGGCATGATTCCTTGGCTGGATCAACATTTCATGAGGAGGCCCAGCCATGCTTCCTTCCCTCTCAATTCCACTCCTCTTGTTCTGGGTCTCTCTAGGTCCTCACCAGCAGCCTCACCTCCACCTGGGTCCCTGCTACTTCCAAGCTCCCTATTGTGTCTTATCTTCTCCCATTAGAATAAAAACACCATGAGCAAAAAGACTATCTTTTTTTGCTTCTACATGTATCCCCAGTACTTAGCACAATGCCTGATATGTAGTAAGTGCTTAATACGTATTGTGCCTGTCTGTCTCTTGATTGTCCTATCTGCTAGCCATTCACACAGGTTCCTGCTATCCAGCTGCCTCGCAGAGAAATTATGAGGAAAGAGTTCTGTAAATCTTAAATGTAGGTATGTGACTAGATTTCTGATCATTTCCATATAGATACACCCTTTCATGGTACAGGCTTCAACCTATCCACATTATGCTTCATAACTCTGGTCTACTTCTTTCAGCAAAGTCCCTGAGGAGTCCACCTGGTGCTATGTATATATGAATTCAGTCCATTGGTGAGTGCCGCTTCTGCTTCAGAATGTGATCATTTTAGGGTTCAGTCAATGCTCTTGGAAAATAGCAGCTGCTGAAAAGGTCCCTCAAGCCAGTCTGGTGAAGATCCTTTCCAAATACAGCCAGGCTATGGTGAAAGAAATCTCAGTTAAGGCAAACACAGGAAAGAAGAGAAAAGGAGTTTAGTGGCGGGAGTGGTTTGAGTTCTCTTATATGGAAATTTCTTTCTCCTGTCTAGATAAAGCAGCACTCAGATTGAATCAAGGCTATCCCACCAACATCTGCTACCTTGGTGTGTTACTGAACTCCCTTTATCTCTTCTTTCTTTTATTTTGGCTTTCCTATGGCTCTGATATTTTTGCCCAACTATCAGAAGCACCCAATCCTCCGATGCGGGGGTGATAGGTGACCTCTTCACACACAAACACACCAAACTAAACAGACAAGCGGAAACCTTCCTTAGCTCCATGAAAACTCTCATTTACCCCAAACGATTACTTGCAATGGTTGGACCCTGCAATATTTCATGTTCCTCATTCAGCATAATGGCCGTTCATTTGCTTTTCAAGCTTACAATGAGATCTCGAAGGAGTTATTGTTCGCATTTGTCAGAGGACGAAATTGAGGCTTTGGTTAAGTGATGCACCAAAGGCTATATGGCTGGAAAATGTTAGAATTAGGAACTCGAACCAAATGCTCAAAAGCATTTGGAGACAGATGAGGAAACGGATCTCTGGAGAAGGAAAGTGGCATACCAGAGCTCACATGCATATTAGGTGGCAGAACCAGGAATGCCACTGAGGAGCTAGTGAAGGTGATGGCACATTTCCTCCATCCTTGGACTCTGTGCTTTCTACTGTATGACTGGGAAGACTTTCTAAAAGTGGCTGAATCATGGGGCATTACATATTTTTTACTTGAGATAGATTGGCACTTATTCAGATACATCTGTGAGTTAATCATCATAGATATTTCTTCCAGCTGAGGGTAGCAAGTTACTCTTAGAATTTAAATATATCTTTGGGGCCAGTAGTTGCTCATTGTTGTATTTCTATTTTGTTGTCCTTATTGATAACCACATAGGGAGTTGGTCTCAATATACCAGAAAGTACTATGGAAATGGAAGGCTCAGAGCCATGGGTATGAGAAAATGCTTCCAAATGTGCTCGGGCCCTTTGTGAAGTGGAATTCTCTGGAATGGGGCATGATTTTATTTTTAGTATTTCATGTTTCACATACATTCTGTCCATATCTTGTTTGCACTTTGGCTTTGTACTTTGGACACAGCTAGTGTTTAATTAATGCTTTTTGACTTGACTTTAATATCATAGCATTAAAAATGACCTTGTCATCAGCATTCTCTGAGAAGACCTCCATTCTGGAATGTTTCATGCATAGGTTCACATCTTCCTTTAAGCTTAAATCTCTTTCTCACTCCTTCCATTTTCTGGCTCTTATTGAAACATGACTCCCTCCCAACTTCACCACATCCCTTGTCACTCCATTATTGGCAATATTTTTTTCTCATGCCCCCTGGAATCCCTGGTTGTGGTGGGGGAGGAAGAGTCCCCCTTGCTTCCCATGGCCCCTTCCAGATCTTCCCTCTGCCACCTTCACTCAACAACCTCTCCTGAGGTTCAGATCACTCAGACCTATCACCCAATCTTGACGTTATGGCTAGTATCTATCAGCATCTGAGGACTTTCTCCATTCTTCCTTCATGAGGTCAGTGCCTGGCTCACAGTCTTTCTCGCTACCTCAACTCCTGCCTTCATATTAGGGGATTTCAAAATACATAGTGATAACCCCTCAAATACTCTAATTCTCTGACTCATTCTCCACAACTGTCTCCATTCTGCCTCAGCTGCAGACAGAGATGGCCATAGATCTAGTAAGTGTCTGAATCTGCCTTGCTATCCTCATTCTGAATCAAAACATTATCCCTCTCCATTGTTAGCCCCTAAGCCAAAGGACTGGTTGACCTTGGTTAGTTATAGCTTCGAACACTGCCTTTAATTTTTTTTACTTAAAAATGTCAAAACATGCACTCCCCCCTGCATTGGTAACTAAGGTGTGACTTTCTTACTGTTTTAGAATGATATATTAATTAAATCTCTTTGATTGACCTTACTAGGTGCAAAGCTCCAGGCCCAAACCCCTAATTACTAGGTGCTAGTATGAAGCCCTCAGGGTCATAAGGGGAGTTGCTAAGACCAGAGAAAGGAGTAGAAGCCCGAGTTCTGGTCGCTTAGATGATGTCTGATGATGTCCAAAGACTGTATAAAAAGAGAGAACAGAACTATTTGCTTGGGGCTCTGAGCCACAGGAGGAGTGGCATGTGACTCTGGGCCAGCTGTTGTTATGAGCTCCCGGCTCCTGAACTCAGATGTTGATGGTTTCTTGGTTAACTATGAATTGTATTTGGTCTGTTTATAATGTATGTTTGTAATTTTTTTGTATTTGCTCTGAAGTTCAGGGTGCTGGCTTCTTCCCCTGAACTAAGTGAGTTTATATGTATATGTTGGATTAAAGTAAGATTGCTAACCCCTTAATGTTACTTTTCTTAGTAAAGCAGATCAAAGAACCTGTGCTGGCAGCATTCTTGTTGTTGGGCTTGTGTTGGTCTTTCACCCCCACAACAGCTGCTAGTTGAATTGTTGCAACACCCCTCCATTCAGGTTTCTCCTGTCACCTCCTTTAATCTGTGCTCTTTGCTTGTGTTCTGAGGCTGGCTCTGATACGAACACTTTTTCAGATGCTGACCTCCAAACTTCTCTAGTGAACAGTATGGAGACCAAGGAGAATGTCGCCAGATGGTGGCTGAAAGGGTGTTTATATCCCAGTAATTCCAGGTTTGAAATTCCATGATTGTCAGTGTTACCCCTGGTAACACGTAGCTCAACTCCTGTGACTTAGCAGAAGGTCTTCAAGAAATGTTGTAGCTAAAACATTAATGGCCCTGGCCAGCCTGGCCAATGAGCTGGGGCTGATAGAGTTCCAGCCTCATGCTTGAGCTCTTTCCAGCCTGGTTGTGCCTGAAGGAGATACCACTGCTGTCTGAGCCTTCTAAAACCAAGGTCACCTCAGGCCATGATGAGGTAGCAAGCTAGGACTTAGTGAACAGGGGCTACTTGTTTTTGTCCCTCTGTCCCCTATACCTAGCACTGGGCTTGGCATATAGCAGGAGTTAGTCAATGCTTGTGGAAAGAAAGAAGGAAGCAAGGAAGGAAGGAAGGAAGGAAGGAAGGAAGGAAAAAAGGAAGGAAAGAAAGAAGGAAGGAAGGAAGGAGAGAAGGAAGAAAGGAAGGAAGAAAGGAAGGAAGGAAGGAAGGAAGGAAGGAAGGAAGGAAGGAAGGAAGGAAGAAGGGAAGGAAGAAGGGAAGGAAGGAAGGAAAAAAGGAAGGAA
>CM053626.1:331365347-331415585 GCA_028646595.1 Phalanger gymnotis | reverse complement strand
GGCCAGTGAACATGATTTGGCTAAATACTCTCTTGCTTTTCTTTGGCCTCCTAGTTGCCCTTGTGAAATGGGCTTTCTGGGCTTGGAGTCTTTTTGTCAAGATGTTGGAATGGGGAGGCTGGTTCAAGTTTTTGCTGCGGTGGCGCCTAAATAAATTTCTTGTTGTTTTCTCCTTAGAGAATCTCTCATACCTTGTGCTTTCGGACCATTCAAACATATACATGATTATATTTGAGATCATAAATTCGGCCTTCCTACTACATCTTTCCAAAGCACCGTTTTGTTTCACTCAGAGCTACTGGAGGGGAGCTTTCCTAGGAGGTCTGCCCAGGCTATGGGGCTGAAGTTCATAGATCTGGAGCTGGCAAGGACGTTGGAGGCCTCTGGTCACTATGGCTGGGAAGGCAAGAGCCGGACAAGACTGGCAGCAGATATACCAAGAGTCCTGGTGAAAACCTTGGTCCTGCCTCTGGCTGGCTCATGCCATCCACATCCCTTTAACACTCTGGCCTCATCTTTCTCTTCTGCCAAGTAGGGGTCATAATGTACCCTCCCTCCCCCACCTCATTAGGTTATCTCAAAGGAAACAAACAAAAAAAAAGAATTCAGTGGGAAGTGCTTCGAAAAGTCCCAATCGCTCTGCAAATGCTTTGTGGCATCTATACGAGGCAGGCAGTAGACAGAAAGCCAGTCTTGGAGTCTCAGAGGGCCTGGTTCATAGCCTGCCTCTCACATGCCATCCCCCCCATCAGGTGTCCATGGATGGGTATGGCCCCTAACCACTGAGGGCCTCTGGGGCTGTTGTGTGTTTCAAATGAAATAACATATTCAATTGCATTTGGTAAATTTCACTGCAACATAGAAATGTCAATTGGTCCTCTTAATGAGAAGCCAAGCCATAGATGAAGGGTCAGCCTGAGGCAGGAAGATCTCAGAGGCCAGTCAGCCAGTCAGTCAACAAGCATTTATTAACTGTTTCCTGAGAGTCAGCCCTCGGCTAAGTGCTGGGGATACACAGAAAGGCCAATCCAGGCCTTAACTCCAAAGACAGCTCATTCTAATGGGAGAGAAAGTGGGTTAAGAGACCCCACATGCATGCTGTGGAAAGCAGAGAGGGACGATCATCTTGGGGCATGGGCCCAGCAGCAGGGCAGTGGGCAAGGCCTGGTACAGAAGGTGCTGGGTGAAATAGGTCTTAAGGGAAGCCAGGACCCGGCTGATGGTGACGAGGGAAAACATTATGGGAAAGCGGCATCGAGTCAGGAGCACAGAGAGCGGGACTCAGGGTCAGAAGGGTCTGAGGGGATTTCTGCCCGAGCAACCCTGACAGAGCCACTCAGCCTCAGTTCCACGATCTGTAACACAGGAGATAGAACAGCACCTGCCTCAGAGCAGTTAGGAGGTCAAGTGGGGCAATACGCGAGAAGCATTTTGTAAAATTGACAGTAATATGGAAATGTTGCTATTGTAAAAATCAAGGCTATTCAGTTTTTCTAACAGGAGTGACCACCCGTAATTGTTATTTTCATACCAATACAACTTCAAATGCAATATTTCAGAGGAGATAGTATGATGATTTCCTCAGAGAATCCCCACTCGCATTGTGTGTGTGTATATATATATATATGTATATATATATATGTGCACACATACATATACATACACATAAACACATACACAAAATATGTATATACACACATGCATGTATACATATACATACATGTATATATGTATACATACACACACATGTATATATCACAGGTGGCTTGATTGTGTTCCCCTCTTCCCCTCTCAGGGGCCTTGCTAGCTTCTCCTTGTCCCCCCCACTGCTGGACTGAGCAGAAAATGAGACATGCAGCCCAGCTGTAATTAGGGGAGCCTTTTCTGTTTGGGTGAAGGCAGTGGCATTAGCGGCAGTCAGGACACAGAGCTGGCAGGCTAAAGGGCCTGACACTGATTCGAGGTATTCGGAGTTTGGGATTCCAGGAGACCTGACTACTGGCATTTTCCACTGGACTCAGAGAATCCAAAGCACAGAATCAGAATAATAACTGAATTATTCAGAGGGGACCTTAGAAGTCACATAGTTCAATCCAATCCTTAATGAAAATCCTCCAATGAGAGGAAACCCACCATCTCCCAAGGCAGCTCATGCTACCCCAGAGCAAAGCTTAAGACTTAGGAAGATTTGCTTTTGTTTGTTTGTCTTATCCTTAACTTCAAGCATCAATGGAACTCTTTGCCATTTTAATCAATCCATCAGCACTTATTAAGCACTTACTGTGTACCAAGCACAGTGCTGAAGGATCCTTCAGATCCTTCAAGGGAGGGAGATGTCATGTCCTGCCCCCCATCTCCCCCACTCCCAACATGGTGTCTGCGCATCCTAAAGTCCACTCTTGACTGATCCTCACATGACACCATCTGCTGTGCTCCCTGGCTACCTTCCTCCATCAGATACATCCCTGCTTGTCTGTGTCCCGAAAATATGGCCACCAGAAGTCCAGGAATGACGGGACCAGCACAGTAGGACTGGCAAGGACACTCTGCTGTTCCGCACAGTAAGCCTTTTATTCATGAGGAGGTAACATTATTATCCCCAGTGTACAGATGAGGAACAAGAGGCTGGCAGGGGTTAAGCATGAACTTTGTTGCCACTGTTAACTCACGCTGAACTTGTAATCCACTAACTCCCAACGCCACCCTCCCATTCCAGCAAAAGCCACAACTGTCATCGGATTGACTAGTGCTTACTGTGCGCACGGTGTGACGGAGGCCAGGAAGGTACAGCTTCTGGAGAAAGGCATCATGGAGCTCATGAGGGATGAAGACGCCAGCAGAGCCAGCTAGAATAAGCAGTGTTATCTCAATACACCAGAGAGAGGTTCACAGAATGAAGTCTCACCTGGGGCACTTTGGGGGGATGGAAAGGCGCTTCCTGGCCCCACCGTCCTGCGATGGAACCATGAATGTTCATTGATGTTCTGGACGCAGGAGGTGACTTGGCATTCATGCCTGTTTAATGACGTCCTTCCGTCCAGCTTGTTGGGATAGGCTTGGGTTCCTGACACTGTCACCCAGAATGTCAGCTATCCCTCACATCTTTGTGATGAGTGTCTGATCCACAACTTCACTGAAGTCACCGATAAAAACCCAAGGTCAAGAACAAATGCCAGGAGCCTACAGTGGAGCCCTCTCCCTATGTCAACATTGACTACTCTTGGGGATGGTTACTCACCCAGTGTCCAAATCACTGAGGGGCACAGTCACCTGGCCAACATATCACCATCTTGCCCACAGACTAAATACCTTGCAAAGATCCAGGCAAAGGGAGCCTATGGAATTCCCTTGTGAGTATGACTCTCAAGAAGCCCCAGGGAATGTCTATTAAGACCCTTAATAAAACTATGGTACTTTTCATGCACCAATGCATTTGTGCATCACTTTAGTGTAAGATCAGGAAGGTGTTTTCCTTAATACTTGGTTTACTGAGAACAGAGACAAATGAACTTCAAAATCAGTTCTGGTCCAAAGGGTTCCAAATTTGTGGATACATCACACTTCATGAATGGCTCCTCCTTCATTTTGAATAATACCATCTAAGTTGTATGCAGCACCCACTATGTGCCAAGCAGTGATTACCTCACTTGATTATCACAACAAACCTGGGAGGTAGGGGCTGTTATTTACCATTTTACAGATGAGGAAACTGAGGCAATGGAGGTGAAGTGACTTGTCCAGGATCACACAGCTCATAAGTGTCTGAGGTCAGATTTGAAAACAGTCTCAGATTTGAAAACAGTCCTCCTGACTCCAGTCTGGGTGCTCTATCCCCTGTGATGCCTTACCACCCCCATTGATGTTCCTGGTATGATAGAGTCAGTGCACTGTACCTGGGTTCAAGCCCACTTCTGTCATGTACTTACCTTTGTCGTAATAACTCCACATTTCCGATCTATTTCCTAGTCTATGAAACAAGGAGCTGGATTTGGCAGTCTCGAGGTTCCTTCTAGCTCCTAAGCTCTATGATCCTATGACTCCATGAATGGATGGGGATGGGGAAAGAGGAGGAGCATGTCAACATCAACAGCTAATGTCTTTTCAAAGCATTTGGCAGAGAACTTTGGCTGCTTCTCAACAACCCCTGATTTCCATATGAGGAAATTGAGTCCAGAATAATAAAGCACCATGCTCAGAGTCTCATAGCTACAGAATTCTTGCAACTCCCAGCCCATCACCCCTTCCCTCCATCGAGGGAACACAAGTAGAAAGGTAGCCCTATTCTCTACCTGAGTTCTAGGTTAACTCTTCAGGCAATGTTACAGATCACAGAATTTGACAGTTGGAGATACCTGGGGCGGGGCATCTACTTGAACCCATATCAGAAAAAAGAATGCCCAGGGGGAACCCACTACCTCTCACCACAAGTAAGCCCACTTTTAGACAGCTCTCATTATGAGGATTTTCTCCCCTGCCATCAAGCCCAGCTTGGCTTCTTTGTAACTTCTACCCCAGAATTCATTCTGCCTTAAGAACCTGGTTCTGTGCTCTGGAACCATATGCCACAAATCTAGTACTTCCTCTTCATGAATACCCCTCAAATGCTTGAAAGAAACTAGCCTATGTTAGAAGCCTACCTATTGTTCTATTCCACTCTCATCAATTCAAATACTCTTTTCTAGGTCAGGTCCTCATTCATTTATCTCGCTTTATCTCTCTTTATCTATCTTTCTATCTATCCATCTGTCTGTCTGTCTGTCTGTCTGTCTGTCTCTGTCTCTCTATCTCTCTGTCTCTCTATCTGACTGTTTATAAAAATCAGGATCACTTCCTGCTTAGCTCAACTGGCTTGAGGTTTGCCAGGACTAGTATGCTGTTTACATTCCAATTTCTTCCAGTTCTAAAAGTCAACGGAGGTGTCTCTTCCACCTGACCCCATCATCCTTTTCCATGGAAGAAATCCATTGTGTTACTCACTTTCCATAGCAGAAAGCTGCTCTCTCAATCTATGACTGGTAGGAACTGCTCTTGCTTGAGACTTTTTTCTTTGCCTGGAGCCAAGTGAAGAATGGAGATGCTATGGGTCCCTCAACTGAGTTCCAAACCAATAGAAAGCAACTTGAGGTCATTTTTCAAATGGCTTTGTGGGCAGTTTCTTAAATGGTTGATGGGAAATTTGATGAAAGGGGTAAAGAAAGGACAAATTATGAGTAAATGTACACTTCAATAAACATAAATCTGAGGTTTCATAGAATGCAGCTAAAACACTAGGCTATCTTTCATAACCTTTGCATTAACCTCTTTTGGTCTATCACTTTGTATCTTAACTTATTCCTCTTAGAGTCGAAAAGTGTGGTTAGTTAACTAGGATGTGGGCTGTGGGCAGAATAGTATGTATTGGAATTTCGGCTCTGGGATCAATTTCCTCGGTGTTGGTAAGCACATTTCCATGATGCTGTCAAATAAAAAGAACCATCTTCAGCTACCACACACCCCAGAAGCGGATACTCAAAGGCAGTCTGACATTGTCCTTTTCATGCTGTCAGCGTCCTCAGAAGTTGGCACATAGACAACGTTTTTGAAGTTCTGCCATGTCTGGCATACCACAACGATGAGAGTTTTATTTTGTTTTAGTGGTTTTGTGTCCTTCCCTAAACATACGGTGTGTGAGGACATCTTTTCCCTTTTCTGTAGTAATAATGCCCCAAATAATGACCATGCAATCTGTTTATTTACATTGATTTTATATTTGTATTCTCCTTTGTAGCATGCCACCTCCTTCTTTTTCCAGTTGTTCTCCATGCCTGCAATGCACTCTCTCTCCACCACCATATCTTAGCAGATGCCAATTCCACCAGCGTTTCGGGAGGTTCTTAGGATTATTATCTTGGAATTATTTCTGAACTTTCCAAAAGATCCCTCCTCCACTGATGGAAATTGATACCCACACATAGGATTAGTCTATTTCAAAAGGTACGATGGCCCCCAAATAGAAGCAGGTGCTTAAATGACTATCCCACGCTGAAAGCCCTTCCAGCCCTCCCTGCCTGATCTGCCTAGCCTTTGAGAGCCCTGAGTTGCCTCAATACCACAATGAGGTACTACAAGACATTAGGGATTCTTCACCTATTCACCTAATGTCAGGAACCCCTTTGGCAGAAGTCTGGTAAAGTCTATGTACCCTTTTCAGAATCTTATTTCTAAATGCGTAAAACAAAACACTCTAGATTACAAAAGAAATGAATTATATTGAAATACAGATATCAAGATTAAAAAAAAAACAAGTTTCCAGACCCCAGGCTCAGAAACCTTGTTTTTAGGGGTCCACACTTTAAAAATAACTTCACTTTTTTAGTTCTCAATGGTGTAACAACATGCTTCATGCTTTAGGGCATCTTTCACTAAAACGTGTTGCAACAATATGCTTCAAACCTGAATATTTGGGATCGTGCTTCACTGAAACAACGTTCCAATACATAGACCCTAACTCCATGCTCAACCCCAGCATCAGCACTGTGAGAGACCTCAGTTTTTGAGCTAGACAGCACCTAAGGCGTCATCTCTAAATCCATGTCCCTATTATCCCACAGTTTATTGAAATCCACTCACCCCCATTCTACACCAGAGGAATCCAAGGAAACCAGAGATGGAGGGGGACTTTTCCACGTGCACACAGGGTCGGACCCAGGGCTTCCCATTCTAAATCTGCTATTAAGGTCCTGCACAACCCTGACATTCTGTGGGTCAGCTTCTTCCCGTGTAATGTGAGGGGGTGGGCCAAATGGTCTCCATAATCTCTTCCAGTATTGGCACTGTTACGCTTTATGGTTCCATGTCAGTGAAGATGGGGGAACAGAAAAGGACAGGAAGGTTTTCAGGCCTAGGGACTACCACCAGCAAAGGCCCAAAGAATGGAATGGACTGAGTGAATCCTGGGAAGAGTGAACTGACTAGCCGGGTGGGAGGAAAGAATCTGATCTGAGGAAGACAGACAATCACACTGAGAAGTGAGGTCATCTGGCAGAGGCTGAAGGCCAACATGTCCAGATGTCATTCTGTTCTCAGATATGGGTTTGATCAGATGGTCTCTGAAGTTCCTTTGAGTTTGCATGTTCTGTGAACTACAGGCTGGGCTGAGACTACGAAGGGCCTTGGATGCCCTGCTAAGGAACTTAGTGGTCTTTGTCCCACAGCTGTCCTATGGCCAGTAGGAGGCCGTGGGTGATTTTAGAGCAGGGGGAATGAAAGTAGAATAAAGCATGATGAATCTTTGTCCTTTTGTGGGTGTGTGTGAATGGAACTTGTTTGTGTGTCATTTGAGAATCTAAGAAACTGTGCTAAGCATGGAACATTTAAGTTGTCCAAGGGATGGCATGGAACTTTACATCCTGTTTACAGAAGCAAAGAGGACATTTAAAAGAGAAATAGAATCTTCTTTAAGAATGATTCTGGCTAGGGTAACCATTTAACAATTAAAGCATTACACAGGAAAGCCCTGGCCTAACATTTCCACCAAAGAGGCCGCTTCTAATTACTTGGCACTGTTTATTACTGTTATCTAAGACATACCAGAAAATGTCCAACCAGGAAGTCTAATGAATGCTCCTCATCATCTGATACTTTTTCTCTTCAAATTGGGCAAAGACTTGCTTAACTCTTCTGCCATCAGAGTCCTAACTAGAGACTTGGGTGCTTGAACTGATGCCATGCCCAGCAGAAGCTTCACGAAAGCTTCTCAAACCAACTTTGTAGCATATGGCACGAGAATAACGCAAGAGGTAAATAAGACAAATTCCTTTGGATTAAAGGAGCTTTTACTTAGCTTTCTGATTATAGGTCCAACTTCCTTTTTTCTTTTGACATCAAGGGTTGCAAGGGCCTAGCATGTAATAATTTCTTATTGATTGAGTGATTGATTATGGTGGCAATGCTTTGTGTTCTCTTGGTGTTTGTTGGTTCCTTGGAGCTAAGCTCTGGTGGACTCCCCTTAGTAATGGAGGCTGGCCATTGTTATCTCTAGGTAGAACATCTGTTGATTTATACATTTCTTCTCATAATGTTGACTTTTAATGTTCCCTTTATTTGTCACAGGAGCTATTGGTCTCACTTGCCTGATTTTAGCCATTTTGAACTGGAAGCTCCAACGAGGCAAAGCCAATCCCACATCGGAGAACCCATGTTGCCGAGCCCTTCGTGGATCTCAGTGTGCTCACGAGTCAAGAAATGACTTCATGCAGAGATACTGTAACTGTCACTTAACTCAGGAAAATGAGATCAAGGTCATGTCCATTGTGGGATCCAGAAAGGAAATGCCACTTTTACAGGAAAACTGCAATCCAGCAATGCTAGAAAGAGCCTCAACATCCACGGGCATCAAAACTTCCTTCAGAAACCTTCCACAAGGGAAGGGATGTGGACCAGACAACGGTTCTTTCTTGTGCTTCAACTGTAGACTGGTGCAGCCGGGCCTTCCAGAGCATTCTGGGGACATGGTGGTCATTAATGAAGCCAGTCCACTGACAAGGCATTTCCAGAGAAGAGCAGGAAAGCTGAGGCATTTTGAACCGGGAGAGATCCAGACACAGACATTTCAGTGGAGCTCAGAGAGGACAATGGGTGAGTTAGCTCTTCTTGTGTGAGGGAGAGGTGTGCATGGTAGGGGCGAATGGAGAGGGGGTAGTTGATGTTTATTGTTCTTCAGGGCCTAAGGATGCTTGGGGGATTAGGGAAGAAAAGACAATTCCTCTCCGATGTCCAAACCAAAAGAGGCATTTGAGTTGCCATGGTCCTAGGAAAGATTTATGGCCATCCTATGGTCTACAATGCCAACTTGGCAGTCCGAGACTGACCCGGCCTGTGACAGTTTAGAAGAATGGACCTTCTAGTCCTAGTGAATCATTCTGGAAAGGGAGGCAAAAACAGACTCCTGCCCTTGCTCAGCTATCAGGGAGAGTCACTTCAGAGGCCAGGAAGAAACAAACAAACAATCAGAGCTTAATTCATTTTCCCACACTGGGAACCAAGCAAGCCTGGTCATGACGGCCGTTGCCCAACAGGGACATTTTCAATATTCAGGCCAAAAAAAGAATGAAATTTCCCCCCTCCCCTCCCCTCCCCCTGCCCACTTTGCTTCCTGAATAGAAAGGTGATTCCTTTAACTCAGTGGGAGGATAGGGACAGCTGCTGTGTAGGGAAGCTCTGGTCCTTCAGCTGTGTTCATTCATGTGAAGCAGAGCTTTCTCTCAAAATATGAATGACAGAGGTGCTGCTCCGAGAAAGGTCATTGAGGTCTAAGGGTAGAACAGGGACAATTGCACTTGAATAAGACCCTATGTTCCTTTCACTTAGAATGGAAGGTGGGACGGGCACCTCTTCTGCC
The DNA here is from genome assembly GCA_028646595.1 of Phalanger gymnotis. Lineage (NCBI taxonomy): Eukaryota > Metazoa > Chordata > Mammalia > Diprotodontia > Phalangeridae > Phalanger > Phalanger gymnotis. The sequence continues at coordinate 331,406,206 of CM053626.1, read as the reverse complement.
CTATCCACCAAGCCCTAGTTCTTAGCACTTCCTGAAGAAGGATGGTCTGCATGGTGGTGGAAGGAAGCATCATACAAACAACTTTCTTAGATGGCAGAAGGGGAGAAACATTTGTGAAGTGCCTACTGTGCGCTAGGAACTCCACAAGGGCTTTGCGTATTTTATCTCATTTGGTTCCCATAACAATCCTGGGAGGTAAGTGCTATTAATTATCGCACTCATTTTGCATTTGAGAAAACTGAGGAAGCCCAAGGCTTAGTTAGGAAGTTAAACTCACGGTCAGGGAGTCAGGGAGTCAGGGAGCGTCTGAAGCTGGATTTAAACTCCAATATTCCCAGTTCAAGTCTCGTGCCCTATAGTAGACTGCACCCCTAGCAACCTCAAAGGGCTTCATCTGATAAAGAAGCAAGGGGATTTTGCTTTGATTTGTTCTGGTTTTTTTTTCCTGTTCTTTAGATGCCTCTTCTTTTTAGGCACACTCATCATCTCCCAGAATTTCCCCTGTCCCCTGTCAACCCCTAGGTTGACAGATTCAAGAGCTGATATTAAAATTTGGAGGCTTTGGATTCTGAGACACTGGGCCTTCTTAAAGATGGCCTTTTCTTCAGGGGGAGGCAGCTTTGGTCTGGAAGTGGGAGCATAGAAAGACCTTTGCACTTCGTAGATCTAGATTTAGCCTGGGTGTATCTTCACTTTCCTTAGCCTTGAACTGAAATCTCACATTCTACCAATTATTTAAAAATATCCTTCTGAGAAAGGGTCGGTAGGCTCTCCCAGACAGCCACAGAAGCCCAGGACACACAAGACATTTCAAAATCCCTGCTTTATGCAGGAGGGGGGTCGCTCCATGACAGAACTGATTTTATTTCTCCCAGTGAACCAGTGACACAGCCCAGATTTGTTTAGCAGCTTTTATGTTCCAAGTATCTTGTGAGGTGTTGTGAAGGTAAAGGCAAGGATGAACCAGTTCCTGCCAACAGGAAGGTTATATTCTAATGGGATAATGAATGGCTCTTCCACCAGCCCTGGAGGATGAAGGGCAGGGAGCATCGTGATGACTCATTTACTCAAGAATTCTCTGTGGGGAAGGAGAGGTGGGGGTGCACCTGGACCTGCCTCCAGCTTGGCTGCTCATTTCCTATGGGACGTTGGATGAATCACTCAAGGTCTGGGGGCCTCGGGGTCATGATATGTGACAGAGTCAGCATCTGAACCTGGGTCTTTCTCCCTCCAGCTCTCTCTGTACTATGTCAGGCCCCATTTCATACATGCTGACGTGCCAATCAACATAAAGTTGTATTTTTTTAAATGAGAATACTATCTCATGCAAAGCTAAAAATTTCTCAAGCAACCCTCTCTCCATGTTTTTTCCTACATTGTGAGGAATCCAATGACACTTTGGAGACATAAGTAAGGGACTGATCCAGACCAGAATTCATAATATTACAGCCCTGGTGCTCCAAGGGCCTTCAGAGTCGGCCTGGACAGCATCCTCATTTTCCAGAGAAGAAAATGGAGTCCAAAGAGGGAAAGAGACTTATTCTTGTCACATGGGTGGTAATTAACAGAGACAGGCTTGGAAAACAGATTTTATAGCTTCCAGGTGTCCATCCCAGTTCAGTGCTTTTAGCCACAAAAAAAGGCAAGGGGGTAGGCGTGGGAGGTGAGAAGGAGTTCATTTGTTAGGCCAATTTGAAACAATTAGGCTGACGTGGGTCTTACATTTTGTATTTCAAATGAGATAAAATATGTGTAACACTGAGCTTGGCAAAATTTAAAAGGCTACATAGTTTCCAGCTAATATTATTGTATTTATGAAAAGTCAAGATGTTTCTAAGTCTCAGTTAATGATATTCAATTAAGTGGGACAACAGACTGAAAGATGCCCCTAGCCCAGCGACTTTGCAGAGCGTGCTTCCTTGTTAATTAATGGGCAACTGTCATCACCAAGGCACCACATTCCTTCCTGTCTATTTGGTTGAGAATTAGAGACAATGTTCCCTAGAATCTGCCAGAAGCAAAGGCACCCTCCTCGGTGCTACTTCCATAGGGTGGCTAGGCATCTGTTCAGTTGGTGTGATAGAACTCTGCCGCGTGCTAAACGCCCGTGTTTATCGTTCAGCAGATATCGGCAGTGACACATTGAATGGAAGAGGCTCAACGCCCACCTCAGCCTTGGCGAGGGAAAGCCTCGAAACCCACCTAACAAATGAGTTGTGGAAGCCTCCGACAGAAACAAGAGACCATGGCTTTCAACCTCACGGACAAAGGCACTTCATTACGAGCTCATCAACCAAGCTTCACAGGTCCAAGGAGCACCGTTTACCAAAAAATACACGCAATCCTAGCTCCCGCCGCCCTGCTCCTCATGGACTGCGAGGTGAGAGCAAACTAACGGATCTGCCTCCAGATGTTTCCCTTATCTGCAAATATGTGCCTTGTGATCAACAGCAAGGTCGTACAAAGGAAAGGAAATCAAATTATAGGGAACATCTGAAGTCTCAGAAAGACCAAACCCAAGTGAACAGCACCACCGAAGACCTTCTGTCAAGCGGGGACAACATAGGATTACCAGCCCGAGTGCAGAAACCGCACGTCCGAAAGAGAGTTAGCTTCCCCGTTCCAGAGGTGGACGAAGAAGATGGGCTGATTCTGCTCCTGACTGACTCAACTGAGGTAGGAGCTCTTTGGACGCAACAGCAAAATCCACATGACCAAGTAGCGGTCTGCTGTAGTGAGAAGCGAGGCAAGACGCAGGAAAAGACTAAAGGAGGAAAACGTTCTTCTGACGCACAAATTCCAGAAAGTGAACAAACCAAAGCCTCTTACCCAAAGAGAAAAGCGAAAGGATGGAATCTAAACATTAAATTAAATTTACGCCCCTTCAGGAAATTACGAATCCACCCAGAAAAGCTGCCGGACAGAGAGAAGCCTCCTCCCAAGTCCTCAAGGCAAGGCAAGAAAACAGCTCAGCAGAAATCATCCAAAGTCTCTGAGGAAGAGGCAGCTGGGAAGGAAAGGCCGAGAAGCCCTGCTGGGTTCAGGGGTGCCCTCAAGCAGACTGAGAGCGGTGGAAATGGAAGAACCGTCCTGAACACACTGACTCCTAACGCCAGTAACACGCAGGTGTCAGGTGGAAGCCGAAGGATCCCAAATGTAACCCTGGCGACATCTGGAGTCGGTACGAGCCCCAGGGAACGCACCCGTCACATCCCTGATCGAGCTCCTGGACAAGGCCGTGCTGACCACGTTGCATCTCCTCCATCTCCAGGCATTCTAACAGGAGTTCCCCCTCGATCGTCACCAAAGGAGAGAATGAAAAGTGCTGCCATCCCTCCACCTTTAGTGCTCAACTCTTCATCAGGTGCTAGACAAGGTCTAGCAAAAGATGATATCAAGCCTCAGCATTTCCAGGCTGTTGCTGACCAAGCAACGCCAGAAACCACTGAGGCTGTGGAGGGCCACATATCACAATATACTTTAGGAAAGAAAGAGAGGGAATACTCTTTCCCCTCAAGGAATGAAACACAACTGGAACGTGATTTCAAGCCAGAGACTAATCCAAAGGATTTAAGCCCAAAGGAAACGTTACTTTATAAGCTACAGCATTCCTGTCATCCACAGCTGAGAGATGAAGAGGACACTGTGAAGTGTAACACCACAGCATCATCCCAAGCAATGAAATGCTGCATTACAAATGGGGGGCCCAGATCTCTAAACAAGAATGTTTCTAGGGTAGAGTCTCATGACTCTTCCCTCATTCCTCAGACCCAGTCCAATCGTGACATAACATTTGTAGAAACCAATTTCACTCCACACAAAAATAGACTCGAATTTTCCAAGGATATCAACACTCCTCTCCTTGGCACTCAAACCAACTGGCACCCAACCAGTAGGAGTAAAAAAGGAACTGCCAGTGCAAATGGATTACCTGGAGATGATGGCAATGAAACACCTAGGAAAAAACTGGAAGTGGAAGAAATTCAAGAAACAGCCCAGAGAAGCAATGCCAGTCATGGGGTGGTTATTCAAGCCAAGGAAACGGTCCTTGCTGGCACCTCAGAAGAGACCCAGAAACGTCAGAGAAATGGAAAAAGTGAACTGCAGGAATCACTGGGATCGAATCTTGTAGCGCAGAATGGTGTGAGAGGCAACAGGTCTTCTGAAATCAAACCTAGGCCGCTGCCTAGGGAAACTGATCCCCAAATTTATAATCACATGACGAGCAAAGACATACAGGAAGCTCAGGACCTCCGACCAGATGAAGGTGTTAATGAGAACGGAGAAGATATAATCCCCCCTGAGAAGCATGAAGATACTCCTTTGTTCCCAGAGGTAAAAGACAGTCATTCTGAGGCAGAAAATGAGGTGCCTCTAATTCCTAGCCGGGTAAATGAGGCTGAAAACCCTGCTGCAGACCCTACACTCTTTCTACCATCTGCTGAATATGCTAAACCATCACCTTTAGCAGCAGAACAAAGGGAGCCAAATAACTCCAACAGCAATCGCCTTCTCTGTCAGCTTTCTTCAGAAAGCACAAACACCCCTCCCTAGCTTTTTATAAGCATTTCAGACGCATTACTGGGGGAGAGAAAAGCCTCACTCAAGCCTTTGTGTCAAGGAAGCCAAAATCCGTGGCTGAATGGACACAGAAACCAAAGACCAAACCATTGGATACAATTACTTTTCATCCCCTGGGGAAGTGAAGATGAGCCTGGCAATCAGCCTTGCACTGGAAAAGCAACCAAATAATAACGATTTAGAAATCAAGAAAGGATAAAAACACAATTGAGCAGATTTGTAGCTGATGTTTATTTTATGAGGTTATTATCCACATCTCAATTAATATATAGTGCAGTCCTGCTTTCTGCGATGCTGACGACACGCTTTTATTTCTGTATGCTGTTGGTAAGGAGAGGAAAAGGCAGCTTTGTGCGCACTTAAAATGTTTTACTCATTTATAACTCCTGTCCTGACATTTTCCTCGATCTTAAATATAGTTAATGTGTTAGATGGAGTTGGTAGGGGGTGTGGGGTGTGGAGGGAGGAGGAGACAACTTCTAAGTCAGTTATTTCTCTGGAAGAATAAATACAGGCCTTTCCAATTCCCTGGAGGGGCAAGTAGACTTTTCCATAAAATCTGTAATATCACAGATGGCCACGAGGTGGAGATCTTGGACTCAATCAAATGCAGAGGCCCTGAAGAACCCAAGTTTTCAGATTAATACAAGGCTTCTTGTCAAAAAAATAAAATAAAAAGCAGTAACACAAACTTGTGGGGGTTTTGATCTCTGACTGTTTAAACTTCAGATTTTTTGGGAGAGGGATTAAGATAAATAAATGCAACGATGCCATTGGTTACGTGAGTCTCGCTACCTTGGTACTCCGCTATTTACTCTTGGGTCTGAGGGATCCTGTCCAGGGGAAGGGGATGTAAAGACAACAGCCACATTTATAGAGATGATGCTGAATGGGGCACCAAAGGAAAGATGCCTCTCAGAGCAACTGTAAATGAAAGGGGGCTCGGCTGTATTAAAACAGTTTGATTATGTTGGTTGGGTGAATGCAAAGCTGACAAATATGACCTCAGAATGCTGGAATAGCACCCTTTCCAAACTGTACAGGAGGGGCAGGTTTCCAGCTCAGGACTGGGACAAATCCTCTGCTGAGAAGGGAGAGTGAGAGAGGAAGAGAGAGGCAGTTAGCCCATTGTATGGAAAAAGCCGGGTAGCTGTACTCAGGGTAAGTACTATATTGTAGTACAAGCCTCCTGACCACCCCCTTCCTGCTGCCTTTGCCGTTAGCACCACCCCTAATCCTGAATACCTCCTTCTGCCTCCCAACATTCTGATCTACCTTGGTTCCTTCTTCTTCATGTTTTTAGCTCCGTCTCCTCTCCATCTCCTTTGCTTCCCAACCGTGAGGGTGAAGCGGGCTTCCTGTCCTCTCTGTCCTCTAGGAGTTGACTCAGTGGCCCTTGTTTGCTTTGGGAGACCTGGACCACAGACAGTATGCCTCTGCTGCTTGCCCCTTTAATCTTTTTTTCTGCCCTCTTTTTCTGCCCTTCCAACAGCCCTTTAACGGGGCTCTTCTCTTCTCTTCACCAATGAAGTCCCATTGGACACGTGCCTGTCTGCCTGGGATTCTCAGGGGGAGCAGCTTGGATGCAGGCAGGCTCCTCGGACTCTCCTCTCTCCACCTCTAGGCTTCCTTCAAACTTCGCTTTCTGCAAGAGGCCTTTGCCACTGTGCCATCGCCCCTGTCCCCTCCCCCAGAGCCTTCCGTCTGTGATCACCTTCTGTGTATGCTGTACAGAGTGTATGGACATAGTCACCTGAATGCTCTCTCCTAATCAGAGGAGATCTCCCAGAGTGGGCACCACATGGTTACTGTTCTGTGTCTGTTTCTGGTGCTTAGCACATAGTCTGTTTGTCTAGTGGGTTATTTAGTTCATTAGCCTGACTCTTCTTTATGCCACTTGGGGTTTCCTTGGCAGAGATACTGGAGTGGTTTGCCATTTCCTTCTCCTAATCATTTTACAGATGAAGAAACTGAGGCAGAGGTAACTGACTTGCCTAGGGTCACCCAGCTAATAGGAGTCTGAGGTCAGATGTGAGCTCGGGTCTTCTTGACCACAGGGCTAGCACTCTATGCACTGGCATCTAGTCTGGCATCTAGTAAACACTCTTTGTGCTTAATTAAATCCTTAATAAATGCTTGTTGACTTGACCGACATCTCCATGATCTAGTCGGCCTCCCAGTGAATTATCTCCTGGATTAGTCTGTTTCAGAGACTGTAAAATTCCATGACTTGCAGTCACATAAAATTATGGGAAGGATATTTATGTTAAAAAGGTGAACCTTTGTTTCAATGTTTTTAATGATCTCTAAGCTTCTCCCTGAAGCAAATGTTCAGCTTTTTACGGGCATCACTGAGGTCTTATGTAAGCCAGACTTAGGAAGGAAAAAAAAGTTTGGATTATATATGGACAAATACAATACAGAACAAACTTTTTGAGGGCACAACCTAAGTGCTCAATAAACACACATCAATTGATTCATTGACATGCTTGGTGATAGGTGGCATCATTAAAATCTCTGGGAAGGAAAAAGCTCTTTGAACCATCATTAGGCGATGGCACACAAGCAATGTTAAGGCCATCCTGGAATGCAGTAAACATCAGTATGCAGTAACCTATCAATTAACAAGCACTTATTAACCACCTACTATGTGCTAGGCATGGGGCTAGATGCTGGAGATGCCAATACAAATAGTGCAACATTCCCAATGACATTGCATTCTAATGGATGAGACAGTAAGCATACACATATATAACATACAGTTAATAAATCCAAATATATATGAAGTAGTTAACTACCAGGTAGCTTAGGGGGGGCCTGGGATACTAGGAGGTGAGGCAATCAGGAAAGGCTCCATGAAGAAGATAGCACCTGAGTTGCACTTTTGGAACTCTAGGAGGGGGAGACAAGGAGGGTGCATTCCAGGTACTGGAAATCGCCAATGCAAAGACACAGCGGTGGAGCTGGAGAGGCATTTGGGAGGAAGAGAGAGCAGGTCAGTGTGGCTTTACTTCAGAATGTGGGACATTGAATGACACTGGGAAAATAGGCTAGGCTGGGGATGGGTTGTGGAGGAGCTAACCAGAGACATTAATATTTGATCCTCATGGGAAAAGGAAGCCCTTGGGGTAGGATTAAGAGAGTGATACCATCCTGGCATCAGGGAAGTGGTGACAGATCCACTGAAGTCTGCCCTGGTCAGCCCATACCCAGAGGTTTGTGTTTTGGTCTGGGCACCAGAGTTTAGGAAGGATGCTGGTAAGTTAGAGAGTTAGAGATGCTGGTAAGTTAGAGAGCATAGAGTGTCCAGAGGAAGACAAGCAGATGCCCACAAGGCCTCCCATTCAGGCCGTGTGAAGACTGCAGGAGTGGGACATGTTTAGTCTGGAGAAGAGAAGGTTCGGGAAGACCCCACAGCTGTGATCAAGTATTTGAGAAGCTATGATGAAGAATTCTATTTGGCCTGAGTGGTTCTTCAGGCCAGAGTAAGGAGCAATGGGCAGAATCTGCCAAGCTGGAAACTTAGGTTGGAGATCAGGAAAACGTTCAAACAATGACTGCTGGCCATATCTGGCTGAGTAGCCAGGCTTTCCTTCCAGGGGACTTCTTCAAATCAAATCTGAACGGCCACATTGCAGGAACACTCTAGCAGAGTCTTTCCTGGCATGCACTGGACTACATGGGCTCTGAGCCCCCTCCTGATTCTGGGACTGTGTGGCTGTGTGAGATCCACTTGTGGAGTGGTCCTGGGAAGCCTCCTCCTGGGAAGCTCTGGAGCTTCACAGGGACTGGCTGACTGTGGCTAGATCAGCTGGCTCCTGGAGCACTGGTCTACCTCCATGGAGGGTTGCCAATAGCTTTCTGCCTTTGACACTCACACATCAGCTTGTGTTCACTGAAGAGTTGTCCCATAGTAGCTTTCCATGCATGCGTACTATGGTCTAGTGGATAGAAGACTTGAGTTGGGTCAAGAAAATGTTACTTCCCAATTTCCCTGTGTGACTTTGGTCAAGTCACTTAATCTCACTCAGCTTCAGTCCTCTTACCTCTTAAACAGGATAATAATACCCATAATGTTCACTTTGAAGGGTTTTTGTAAAGACTATCTGAGATAATGCATACAAAATGCTTTGCAAACATTAAAGGCCTCTCTAAAAATCAGTTATCATTCATGCAGAGCCCACGCTACCCTCTAGAGTCTGGTGGGAGCCCTTCCCTGTATATGAGGAGAAGTGCTTCTCTCGGAGGCAACATCCATCCTGGGCACAGGTTCTAGCATTTTGAGCTTCTGGGCCTGTGTCAATTCCTGGAGCCCCAGCATCCCTGCACCGTCAAACTGCCATTGTAGATGTCCTCATACAAAGAGCATGCCATTGGAAGACAGAAAGCCTGAGTTAAACTCTGGCTCCACCAAAGACTATCTGCGCACCCTTGCACGTCAGTCTGCTTCTCTGGGCCTCAGTTTCCTCATCTTTAAAATGAAGAAATTAGACAAGGAATCTCTGAATCCCCTTCTAACTTATGCTTTTTCTCAAAGGCTTTTGTGATTTCTTCATGAATTCTCACGAAAAGCTGGGTAATAAGAAATAAACGGTCTGGGGCTTTTTCTCCTCCTTTCCTTTTCAGGTTAACTGTCAGAAGCAATCATCCTCCATTGTCACAAGGCAAGGCCAGGTTAGGGCTCGAATGCTTCTATTGGGAGAAAAGCAACGCTCCTCCGTGCCTTTGGCGAGGAGCCCATTTTCTCCTCTTTCTGGAGTGTGGTTTTGAGGGAGCAGATTTGTAGCTTAAGGAGCTGAAGTAGCTGATGACTATGGCTCGTACTACTTGGCAGTTTTTGAGCAGGCACTGTTATGCTTTGGAAAAGGGAGTTTTCTCACTGGGAGTCCTTTTGACCACTGAACTAAGGGGGCCAGTATTTTGTTTTTAAATCCTCCACGAGAGACCTCATGGCAAACTGGTCTCAGAGTAAGTAGACCTGAGTTCAAGTCCTGCCCTTGACACACGGAAGCTCTGTGACCCTAGACAAGTTTCTTCATTCCAGGGGGCCTCCCATAATCCTGTAAGACAAGGTCTGCACTGGTAGGGTGAGCTTCCCCCTTGGATGCCCCCACACCACCAGACCCATAGGTCTATACGTTTCCTGTCTCCCCTGCAAACATTCACAGTGCCTGGCACATAGTGGGCCCTTTATCAAAGGAATGAATAGTGTCCTCAGGCACTGCATAGAATCTCTCTTTCTCGCCACTTTGCCTGTACAGAGTAGGGAAACCTTTGGGAAATTCTGGGAAGGGCGGAAGTATGGATCATGCAGGAATCATTCCATTAGAATTGATTAAATTCCCTCTCTGGGCTCAGTCTTGGGTATTGAAAGGCAAAAATGAAACAGTCCCAGCCTTTAGGAAGCCTACACATACCGGGCATCTGGGAGGCTTGGTTAATGCTTGAGCTAGAATAGCTTCACGTGCACTATGACTTTTGGCACAGCCTGTATTCCATCCGGGGAGGCACCACAGGACACGCAAGGCTACATGAAATGCATCAGTGCAAAATAAACAGAAGACAAGGTGGGCAGGATAAGTGCCTCATCACTGGGACTCAGGACAGGCCTCTTGTCAAAGGTGGTGCTTGAGCTGAACTGATGAAATGATAAGAGGGCCAGGGTTATTTATCTAGAGAAGGAAGACTTCCCAGGCTGCAAAGCTGAGGGCTTACCGTATCAGCTCTTGGACCAGAAATAATGGAAATGAGTGAAGTCAAAGCCGATGAGCTTGAGACGAGAGATAACCTTTCTTGACAGCGAGGATTGTTAGACACTCGGACGTGTTACCGTGGGAAGCTATGGAATCTTGCCTTTTGGGTCAGTCTTTGAGAAGAGAATAGAAAAGCATCTGTCTGCAGTGGTGAGAGTAAATCTTTGCTCCCAGAAAGAGGCTGGACTCACTACATGACCTCAAGGGGCAGATCTGAGTCCTGGATTTAGGAGTGTCTTGCTACTGACTGCTATTTTCTGTTCCATCTTTCTGTTTCTTCTATTCTTGTAACTTTTATTTTTTTTAATCAGTTGATAGGATGTCTTTTCCATTCCCACTGTCTTCTCCCACTCCCTTTCCTACTAATACCCCATTAAGTTCTTCCTGAAATGAAGTAGCAGTAATAAACACAACTGGATGTCTGTCCTAACGTCTGGGTACCACGGGTACCACGGGGAGAAGCTATAGAGTGTCTGGGGAAGCACTACCAGAAGAGGGAAGGGCTTTCAAGCCCTGCCCTGTGAGGAGTGGTGGAAGAAACTGGTGATGGCTAGCCAGAAAAGATCCAACTTTGGGAATGTAAAGCTTATCCTTCTATGGTTGAATGGAATGTTAAGAGGAAAGGGAATTCAATTTCTTCTGCTTCATGCCAAAGGCAGAGCTATAGTCAGCAGGTGCAAAAGGATAGCCTTAGGCTAGAGATAAGGGGAAAACCAAGCACCTTTCAATCCTAAGTGAAATGGGTGCCCTGGCTAGCAGGGGGTGAAGTAGAAGGTGAACTGGCCACTGCAGGGAGTCTTCACTGTTAGTCTGCAAGACCACAGTCCAAACAGGCTGAAGAGAGGATCCTCTTTGGGATATGTGCTGGATTGGATGACCTCTGAAGAGCCGCCCAACTCTGAAGTCCTGTTATTCTATGGGATCGCTTAACGACTCTGGGTTCCTCACTTTCACTCACAAGTGATTCCTGAGGGGCAGCCCTGTGATGGTGGGTGATGTGACAGACTGAGACTCCACCGAGCCCACCATACTGCTGAACCAAGAAGAGGAGAGGGTATTCACAGATATGTACATACATGCGCACACGTCTACACAGATAGACATATACACATATTATATATATATATGTGTGTGTATGTATATGTATACTATAAATTACATATAATCAATATAAAGAATCGTAATTATATACAAGTAATCTCAATAATCAGGAGACTTTGTTTTGTGTCGGTGCTGCCTGTGTCTAGTACCGTGCCTCACAAATGACAGGAGTTTATTAAGGACTCGTTGATTGACTGACTAAAGCTCTTCTGTGGAGTCCAGATGAACCAGCCTCGAGCCAAATGTCTCTCACTTGTACACTCGGTTACATGAGGTCTCACTGCATTCAGCACATACATCCTCAGTACACTGAAAGCATAGCTGAGGTGAAGTTCTAGGTGGCTTCTCAACCTTGGGATCCTAGCACAATTGGTTAAGCTAGAAAGGACACAGATTGTTATCCAATCCAATCTTCTCATTTTGTGGACTAGAAAAGCAGGGGCCAGAAAGGTCCCATATCCTGCCCACAGTCACACAGATGGCAAGTAGCAGATCTGGGCCTTCTGGTTAGTTTTGAGAAACATTTCAACAGCAGAGGAAAAAAATGGAATAAACACACAGAACTCAAAATCTCTAAAGCAATTGGAGGGTGAAGAGCAGAAGGCAAATCACTCTTAAAATAGACACTTAAAGTAGACTTTCTTGCTCAATTTGAAACAGATTTTTGACCACGAAACATCTTATACAAGACCAAAAAAAAATTACTCACTTCGGGACACGCATTCCAGCCTCTCATTAACAAAGACGAGATGGGTTTGGGAATGGAATAGCCTATGGGAGGTCGGATGTGATGGTAAGCCATGTCAGCAGCTGCTGCAGCAGAAAACAAAGCACGCTTATCAACTTCAGGGAGTAAAACCATTTAATTTAAGAGAAAAAAATATAAGTAGATAAAAAAAATCATTAGACATTGATCTGTATGATACTTGCTGTGATCCAAAGATGCAGCTGCCATTTTGAAGGCACAGAGCAAAGGGGTGGGTGAAGCAGATCCATGTCACAGAGCTGCGCTCTGCATGATTCACTCAAGCCTCCCGGCAGGACTTGTGTGGCTGGGGCCCTTACATACGCTGGAGGACTGGGCAGATCTGCCACCTTTGTTAGTTCAGTCCACACAAATAGAATTTAAAATGGTTACTCAATTCACAGAATCAGAGACTCTTAGAGTTTAGAGGAAGTGCAGAGACTGTCCTGCCAACCATACCTGCCATACAAGACTTTCTTCAGCCTCCTCGACAAGTGATCGTGGAAGGTAAGGGACCCAAGGGAGCTGAAGAGGTCAATTTGGGCTTGATTTCATCATTGGCATTCTCATATTTCATTGGTCATTACAAAGATAAGAGTTTAAGACTTCCATTTTTTTTTTTGCATTACAACGTTGCTGGTATCATATCATTCATTCTCCTGGTACTTGCTCATGCCACTCAGTATCAGCTCATGCAAATCTTCCCTGGCTTCTCTGAAACTACCCCTCTGATACTTTATTATGGCGTTGGTATACCAGTTTATCAAACCATCTGTAACCCCTTTGTATGCTCTTCTCTGATTCAACCAAAGGAACTGCTTAAATGTTTGTACATGTGGGTCACTTTCTTCTCTCTTCAGTCTCTTTGGCGTAAAAACCTAGTGATGCTATCGAAGGGTGTGGCTAGTTTGGTGATTTCAGGGGGCAAGGTTCCCAGTGAGTTGGAAAACAGACAGGTGACTTCCCAGCTCCATGGGCTTTTAGCTTGCCTGCTTTCTTCAGTCCTTCTGACTTCTTTTCTTTTTTTGTGCCATTTTTGCCAAACTGACAGGTTTGAAGTAGGACCTCCAAGTCCTTTCATTGGCAATTCTCTAATTATTAGTGACTTGGGAATTATTTTCCTTCACACATCTACTAATAGCTTGGGTTTATTCCTCAGAGAACCGCCTCTTCATATCGTCTGGCTGTTGGTCTCTTGGACAATCATTCTTTCCTTTAGATCATGAATATGACCATGAATCGGTTTCTTACATTGTGGGTGTCCCAGAATCCTTAGTGCAGTTTAAGGCTAATAAAGCTTAAAGCCATTTTAAACCATTTTAAAACCATTACAGCTATTAAACCTGCAGTAAGATTTCTAGGCCACATTGCATTTCAAATATCGAAGCTTTTCCGAGATATTTGCTCCAGATACTTTTCCCCACTGAACTACTTTCTTTCTGAATTCAACTTCACTGATTTTGTTCCTACAAACACTTTTCAAATTTATGACACTGATGTTGTCCCTTTTAAATCCTGTGTCAGGGGCGCCACAGCGAACAGAGCGCTGAGTCTGGAGTCAGGAAGACCCGAGTTCAAATCAGACCTTAGACATTTGCTGCCTGTGTGACCTTGGGCAAGTCACTTCACCGGTCTGCCTCAGTTTCATCATCTATGTAATGGGAGCCCTTTCCTTGCAGGATTGTCGTGAGGATCAAATACGATGATATTTGTACAGTGCTCGGCACACAGTAGGTGCTATGTAAGTGTTAGCTCTTGTGATAATGACAGGGAGGTCTTTACCATGCTGGAGAGATGCTGCATGGAAGATCTACAGGTCATGTAGGAGATTCACACAGAGTAAAGACAAAGGGTGGAGGGGCTGTGATCTGCACTGTGAGAGGGAGTCTCCTCACCCCCATTAGACCATAAAGTCACTGAAGTATTGGACATTCAATGGACGCCAAAGATAGTCTTTGCTAGACTATTCAAAGTAAAGCACAAATGGTAACTCTTATCAGTAGACCATTCCTTGGCACAGAAAGTAAGCCCTTTGAAGGATGCTTCATTTGTGTTCTGCATTCTTGGCATCTGGAGAAACTGGATGGTGCAGTGGATAGAGTGCCAGTCCTGCAGTCAGAAGGACTTGAGTTCAAATCCCACCTCAGACACTTATGAGATGTATGACTGTGGGCAAGTCACTTAACTCTCTGTGCCTCAATGTACTCATCCGTAAAATGAACCAGAGGAAGAAATGGCAAACTGTTCCAAAATATTTGCCAAGAAAACCACAAATGGGGGTCACAGAGAGTCAGACACAACTTAAACAACTCAACAACAACAAAAATTCTCAGCACCTGGCACACAGTAAGGCTTCATAAATGATGGGTGATTAGCTATTTCCCTGAACCCTTGAAACGAGAGTGATGGCAGTAGAGAGACAACGGTGGTGTGTCCGTGCCTCTTCCACTTCCATTCAGGGTTACACCTGCACTGTGTCCATACTTGGCATCCACCTTGAGGTTAAGGCTAATTAATCTAATGGGTGAGTGTCTGATGATACAGTAACGCAGACCTAGTACAGGTTGTGTGTATGACAAAGTGCTCTGACACTTTGACCTTTCCCTCTAGCTGTGTATTTGAGGATCCTGGAAGCAACATTAAAGTTCTCCCTCACTACCTCATAACTAAATACCTGGGCATAGCATAGGGATGAGAGTGGGCAGCTGTGGTCCAGATGTGCTCAACTGTTGGAATAACCCTATAGCACTCCGTTGTGGCCATTGCTCTGGGACTTCAATTTAGCTATGTGGTAGAACCCAGGAAACGTTAGATTATAAGCACATTTAGAGTACTTACATCCAGATAAAACCTCTCCAATGAGCTCATCCACCTGTGTGAGGGCACCTCACTTTCATGTGCCAACCATGCCCCCACGTAGATATTTCACATATGCTCTAGCATCAACTACGTCAAGGTATTTGCTTCTTGGAGTTCTGTTGGAGGATTTGGTTCAGATTGAATGATAATTAATTAGTCATTATTCAAAGTGGATTGCATGAGCCCTTGGCTTCTCCCTCCGCCTCCTGTTCTCCCCAGATCTTGGCAATGGCACTGCTCATTAGCACTTCCACCAGAAAGTGGGCAACAGAAATTCCAATTTGTCACCTTCAGGTGTTGCTTCCTCACCAGTAAATTCTAGTGCCATGATTCAGTGTCGGGAGGCTTTCCTGGCTTAATAGAGCCAGCAATGAGAGCCCCCATCTGTCTGCCAGTCAGGTTTCTGCAGTGTTAGCAACTTTAGAATAGGTGACACAACTCACATCAGTGTTGAGTTCTATGTTTATAAATGTACATAGGGAAGCTATCTGCCTAAAAGAGAATTGGAATAAATTAAATGGAATCAAGTCAACAAAAAGGGAGTGCTGAGTATTATGGAATTACAGAATCTTTGATTTGGAAGAAAGAGACTTCTGGGTGTGATATAGAAACATTCTCTACTGCGTTCCTTCCAAGTGTTTCTTTAATGATTAATGATAGAGAGCATTTTTCATATGTTTATTGATGGTTTGAGTTTCTTCCTCTGAAAACTGAATATTTATATCCTTTGACCATTTTCTTATCTCATAAATTTGACCCGGTTCCCTCTATACCTTAGAATTTTAGAACAGATCATTTGGGCAACAGCTGGCAATCATCTAACTAACAAGGAAAACAGTGATTAGGAAAGCCGGCATGGCTTCATCAAGGATTGATCATGTGAGAGCAGCCTTGTTTTTTTCTGATTGGCTTGTTCAATGAGCAGATGAGGATATAGGTCACCTAACAAAGTTTACAATAAAATGCCTTGTGGTTCTTCTTGAGAGGTGGCATAAGTGGGTGGAATCAGAGCCGGTTGGATGACTAGAGTAAAAGAGTTGTTAATGATTTAATACCTGTGCGGCAGAGGTCTCCAGTGAAGTGCCTTAGGGATCTCAGCTTGGGCCTGAGCTGTTTAACATTTTATCAGTGACTTAGAAAAAAGCCACAGATGATATGCTTATCAAATATGCCGATATCACAAGGCTCAAAGGGATAGTTAACACAAAGGACGACGCTGTCAAGATCCAAAAGGATCTTGGCGGGGTATTGTGCTGAATAAAAAAAAAAAGATGAAAATCCAATAGAGATACATCTAAAGCCTTGCACTTAGGCCCCCAAATCAACTTTATAAATATAAAATGGGGGGAGGCACAGATCAACTGTTCTGTTGTTGTTCAGTCATTTCAGTCAGGTCTGACTCTCCATGGCCCCATTTGGGGTTTTCTTGGCAGAGATACTAAAGTGGTTTCCCATTTCCTTCTCCAGTTCATTTTACAGATGAGGAAACTGAGGTGAACAGGGCTAAGTGACTTACCCAGGGTCACACAGCTAGGAGGGGTCTGAGACAGGATTTGAACTCAGGTTTTCCTGATTCCAGGCCAAGTTCTCTATTCACTGTAGGTTGCCCTTACTGTTGTTTTTCCAGGAAGAAAAAAAAAAAGAAAAGAAATATCTGAAAGTTACAGTGGAGTGAAAGCTTTCTTTTCAGGTAAAGTCTAAACTAAATGGCCTCTGGGGTCTTCCAAATGTCAAGTTCTACTGTTCTGTGAGTCTGAGATTATGATTACCAACCTTGGAAATTTGCCCGATGAATGAGAGCTTCGAAAAGGACGCTGGTCAGACTCAGCTACAGATCCAACCATACATGAAAGGACCATGGAATCTGACATGCCAGGAAGGGGTGGACTGGCTTCTGATTAAGTGTATGGTTGGAGGGAGAACCAGGAGCTCCAGAGGCTGCCCACGGCACTTTGCAACCATTGCCAGCTGGAAGTCAAGCATTCGTGATGTCACCCTCAGCTGGACTGCACGACTTCCCTGCCCTCTGGCGTCACACAGAGCCAGGCTGATTCTTCCTCCAAACACTTGGAGGCAGCTGCCTTCTGTTCTCCAGGCTAGACAGCCCCAGCCAGCTGCTCCACTGATCCTCACGTGCCTCAGACTCGAAGCCCCTCACTCTTCTGGACGCCCCACTCCAGACAATATCCAGACCAAAGCCATGACCCCCCAAGGGAACATAACGAGCCAGCGAGGTCTGGAGAAGATTGCCCGTTGCAGACGATCACCTGTCTATCGCTAACAACTGTGCCCCTCTTAATGCGGCTGCTGGCACAGTCGATAGAGGGCTGGGCCCAGAGTCTGGAAACCTGAGCGCAAATCTGGCCCTGAGTACTATCAGCATCAACCTGGACAAGTCATCTGACCACTGCGCCAGTTCTCTCATCTGTAAAATGATTATAATAATGCATCTACCTCCCAGGCCCCTGTGAGGAACAGATTAAGTTGATTAAGAGAGCTTAGCACAGTGCCTGGCACACAGTAATGCTACAGAAATGCTTCCCTCCAGGGCAGCTAGGGGGTGCAGTGAGTAGAGCACTGGCCCTGGACTCTGGAGGAAGGACCTGAGTTCAAATCTAGCCTCAGATACTGGACACATTTACTAGCTGTGTGACCTTGGGCAAGTCACTTAACTCCAATTGCCCTGCCTTCCTCCCTCCAAAAAAAAAAAGAAAGAAAGAAATGCTTCCCCCCAACTAGACTCACCCCAATTCTTGGAACTCTTTCCCTCCTCATTCCTACCTCCTTGATGCTCTGGCCTCCTTCAAGTCCAGTCTGTAATAAGGCTTTCCTTGTTCTCCTTGACCTTAGTGCCTTCCCTCAAAGATGACGCTCCGATTTATCCATTTTCATGTAGTTTCCCCCCATTAGACTGTGGGCTATGTGAGGGTGGGGCCTGGTTCTCCTCTCTTTGTATCCCCAGCATTCAGTGCAGTGTCTGGCATACAGTAGGCACTTAAACATAATCATGGAATGACTGCAATCAGCAGCATTCTTTTTAAAGGCTTGAGTGTTTCACCTTCTGCAGTGGGTTTGTTGCCATTTTTATTGGTCTGAAGAATCACTACTGTGTTTATAGTCAAGTGCATATTTTTCCCCCTCTTTTCACGAATGCCCTTGGAAATCACTGGGTTTTCAGAGCTCCCTTATCATGGAGGTTACAATGCTTTAATAATTTTAGGCTTCACTTTTATCAGCTTCAAAGCAGCCTGAGAACCCTGTTAAATTGCGAGTTTTTGCTCTGGTTATGAGATGGTTTTTTTTAGCTTGAGAAAGGCTCCTTAAGAGCATGCGGTATGCTGTAAATAAAAGTAGGAGATTGTTCTTTGTCTTAATTGTTGGAAGAAATCAAAACAAATTTCAATTTTCTTACATTGAAAACAATCTATGAATTATGTTTTGCATTTCTAGAAGTAGCTTACCTATCTTGTAAAATTGTTGTAATATCTTTAAATACTTTCAGAAATCTACCCTAAAAATTTGTCTGGCTTTATCATCAAAACTGTGGCAATTTGTCTTCTGATGTGACCATATTTGCAGTTTCCTATTCATGTAATATTTCAAAGAAACCTCAAAACCCTATTTAAAACAACATTATGATGGCCAACATTGTTTTTTTTGGAAGGGTGGGTAGGTGGATTTATCTGAAGCATGAAAGATTCCATTGCAATCCTTGATTTTAACTGAAAGTGAATTTTAGCATCCCATTTATGTTTCTTTTAAAGAACATAATCTAGCATTCTGCTTTCTAATCTAATTTATCAGCGAGCTACTTTTCATGGGTAAGATCATTCCATTCACATTCATAGTTATAGTTGTTAGGTACGGCTTCATTTTTCATTTATCATTTAAGCTCCTCCTTAATCCTTTCATTCAATCTAGGAGTCTTCATGGCTAATTCATTGTGTGTGTGTGTGTGTGTGTGTGTGTGTGTGTGTGTGTGTGTGTGTGAAGCTCAATATGTAATTATTTCAGAATTATTAGGTTCCTTTGGAAGTTTTTCCTGGAGCTCTTTGAGCCCATAGTATTCTTTCTACACTGAAGGCATTTTCTTCTGTTTGCTCATGCTTTCAACTTTCTTTCTTGATTTAGGGCTTTGCACCCAATCTTGGTTATATTCCCCTCCCATGCTTTTGGCTCCACCTAGGTCTTTCCTTGTACTGCAATCAAGTGGGATGACAACATGCTGGGGGCAGGTCCTGCTCCACCTTACTGACTGTACTCAATAAGCTATTACTCTGTCCAAGTCCTGGATGGATGGATAGATGGTTGGGTTTTGGTCCCACCTTCCACAATGTAGTTTCTGGACAGGAGGAAGCCTGAGCCAAGTCTTGTCTTCTTTCCATGGATCAAAGCTTTCTCTTGGGTCTTGGAGCTGGCCATGGCACTGGAATCAAGCCACTGGACATAATCCAAACTATTCTGTCTCCTATGGCATCCCTGTATTGGGAATCAAGATGGGCTCTTAGCACTTATTCAACCAAATGCCCTCGAAGAGTTTGGCCTTTGTTTCCTTGATTAAATTAGGAGTCCTTAATGATCTTCTTGCCTCAAGAGAAAGCCTAATTTACATGGGTTTGAGTGACATGTTTGTGACATCAGAGACTTTTAGACCATGTGGGTTTAAGTTGCATTTTTTGTGATGATTTTAGGTCACATGGGTGAGTTGCATATGTGACTCACCTTTGAAGAAGATATATAAACCCAGAGGTTGGCTTTCTCTTTTGGAGCTGTGAGCCACAGCAGGAGTGGCACATGACTCTGGGCCAGCTGTTGTTATGAGCTCCCTGGCTCTGGAGAAAACTCAAATGTTAATGCTTCTCTGGCAACTGTATGTTATGATTTTGTAAGACAGAAATCTATCTCTTGATTCGTGTTTGTTTGCTCTGTTTGTATTTGCTCTGAAGCTCAGGGTGCTGGCTTTTCCCCCTGAGCTGAGTGAATGATATTTGTATGTTGGATTTAAGTAAGATTGTTAACCCCTTAACGTTGCTTTCCTTAGTAAAGCAGATCAAAAGAACCTGGGCTTACAGCATTCTTGTTGTTGGGCTTGTGTTGGTTTTTCATCCCCATAGCAGCTGTTAGCCAAATTGTTGAAACAATCCCCTGACCTCTTCTAAAATGGTCTCACTGTCTTTCTTTCTGTAATTACCTACTAAAAATCTGCTGCTTTGGGCCTCGATCCTTGGAGCTACCTGATGGGTCTTCTAGACTGTTACTAGACCCCTACTTAAGTGGACCTCAGCCCATTTCCTTGTGCAGTCCTCCAGGTGGTACTCAGAAGTCCACAGCTTTAGGTCACAGCCACTGAAGTGTTTCCACTAGAGATTGGCATTCGCTTCAGGACAATCTCCTAAAGCAATCTCAAACATCTTGTCCTGCTGGCCCTGTATCATTTTCCTTGCAGTCACCAGAAGGCCTCAACTCCTTGAGAAATGGTATTTAAGTTTTATTTTTTGCCTTTCTTTGTATCACTAGTGCTTAACATAGTGCCTGGCACTATTATATAAGGCACCTTGTAGGTGCTTAATAAATGCTTGTTGACTGACCGTGTGTCCTTTTTCTCTTGCTGAGAAAATTCTGTCCTTAGCACCACCAAAACCAGAATTAGGCATGGTTTTATCAATAGGAATGACCCTCCAGGAGGTGAGGGCTCTGTGTGATTTTCTTACAAGTAAAGTGAGTTGGCCCAGACTGTCGTCTCTAAGGAGGGAGGTCAGTGTTACTGTGGACAGAGCACTGGACCTAGAGTCAGGAAGACCTGAATTGAAACCCAGCCTCAGACACTTTCTAGCCATATGACCCTGCAAGTCACTTAACTGCTGTCTGCCTCAGCTTCCTCACCTATAAAATGGAATAGTAATTGCACCTACCTCCCAGGGCTGTTTGGAGGAGGAAATGAGATAGATTCGTAAAGTACTCAATACAGTGCCTGGTGCATAGTAGGTGTATGATAAATGCTCATTCTCTCTTCCTCACTTCCCTTGCCAGTTTCCTTCCCTGGATTGTTTTCCTAAACAATTCCAAAGGACTTCAATTGATAAAGGAGCAGCGCTCTGGGATCTCCGTCTCTGGATTCGATTTCTTTCTGCTATGGCAACCATGGACAGCGCCCTTGCCTCCTCTATGGCACTCCTTTTAAAAAAAAAAAATGTGTTGGGAGAGAAGAAGCATCAGGGAAAAGCCCTGGGAGATTGTACCTCTGAGTGTTCAGAGGCCAAGAGGAAGCAGCCAGCTGCCCTGCAGGATCCTGTGGCGTGGGGGGGCACGGGATGCCTTCTACCTGAGGGAAGGAGTGAAGGGGCATCCTGCTCCCCCCACACATTCAAGGATTTGGCTGCCACTGCCTAGAAAACACAGTAGCACAGCCGAGGGAAAAAGTTGGGAATCCTAGGACTCGGGTTTGAACACCGCCTTTGTCTGACTCTCTTTCCTGGGATCTCTTGGTTCACCTGAGGAAAACAGGCATCATCCAAGGGTTGGATTAGATGACTTGCAGCTTCTTGTAGACAACATTCCTGACAAGTTGTCATGGAACTGGCTCCTTCTAGCTTTGCTTCATGATCCTCAAGTCAAGTTGAGTCAGCAAGCATTTATTAAATGCCTACTGTGTGCCAGGCACCATGCTAGTGCTGGGGATACAAAGAAAGTAAAAAACTGCTGCTGCCTTCAAGGAGTGCACAGTCTAATGGGGGAGACACCACAAAAACAAAGGTGTTTGTCCATTTCCAGTCTTTTTGTATCTTTCTCATCTTTACTGGCTCTGTGATCCAGTATCAGGGCCTCCTGGCTATTCCTGGCATGTGACACTTCCTGGCATTCTCCTCATCTCTGCTTCTGACTTCCTGGCTCCTGTGAGTCTGAACCATAGTCCTGCCTTCTATAACAAGCCTTTCCTAGGCCTCTCTAATCTTGGGGGCCTGCCTCCTGGGACCATCTCTAATTTGTCCTGTATCGATCATGTTTGTGCGAGTCGTTTGCACATCTTTCCAGGACACTCCCCTCTAGTATGTTTTCTACTTGGGAGGAGGGCTCTTTTAGGCCTTTCTCTGTGTGCCCATCACTTAGCACAGTGCCTGGCACATAGTGGGTACTTTATACATGTTTATTGCTTTATTGATTGAGGATAAAGTGTAGTGGAGACAGATTTGAAGCAGCAAGCCCCAGAAGCAGACTGTTGTAAAGGCCCAGGCTTGAAGGAACAAGACCCTGGTCCTGTTGGAGGAGAGAAAGGTGCATGTCTAAGAGAACTGAAATGTCTTTTTTTCTGATGGGCTGCTGCTTTCCAGAGATTTCCTGCTTCCTCATGTCCCCGCTGTCCTTTCTCAGAAACATCCTCCACCCCTATTTTGAATCTTTTTTGTTGGAAGATTCTGTACATCTCAATAATGATAACCTTAGCTAATATAGCATTGATAGAACACAGTAAGGTTTACAAAGCACTTCACATGTTTTATCTCATTTAATCCTCATACAGACAAGTATGGAAAATGAGGCAAGCAGAAATTCAGTGACTTGCCAGGGTCACACATCTGCTAAGTGTCTGAGGCCGTGTCCCAGCTCAAGCCTCCTGATTCCAAGTCAGATGCCCAACAGCATCCGCCCCTCTTTGATTTACCAAGTACCAGGTTCTCTGTGCCCAGCACCATGGGAGGTGTTAGGGACTTTTTGGTTCAGTCTTTGTAAACTCGGTATCTTGATTTATTGGAGACAGTAGGCTATGGTTTCTTTCTCTATTTCGAATCTACCTGGTTTATGAATCAAGACCGTATCTGTATCCTAGAAGGAATTTCATAGGCTTCCTTTTTCCCTATTTTTACAAACAGTTTGTTTCGCATTGGCATTGAGTGGTCTTCAAATGCTTGCTAGAATCTGCTTGTAAATCTACCTGGTCCTTGTTTTGTATTTTGTACTTTTTGAAGTTTTTCCTTCTGGCATTTAATCTCTGGCTCATTCGATTACTTTTTCTGAAATAGGGTTATTTATATTCTCTATTTCTTGTTCTTTTAACCTGAGAATTTTATATTCTTGTAACTATTAATCCAGAAGCTGGGTGGCACATGGATAGAGTACTGGGCCTGGAGTCAAAAAGACTGATTGCCTTGAGTTCAAATCTGGCCTCAGACTCTTACCAGCTGTGTGACCCTGGGCAAGTCATTTAACCCTGTTTGTCTCAGTTTCCTCATCTGTAAGAGGAGCCAGAGAAGAAATGGCGAACCTGCCAAGAAAACCCCAAATGGGGCCACAGCCCAGGGGTTCTTTGCATAAGAAGTGAAGGAGTAACTGGGAGTCCGATCATCAAACTCCCTTCACGTCCCATTGAGCTTAAAGATGGTCACACTGGCCTCGGCCTGGGAATATCTTGGTTGTATCAGTTTATTTGAGGCAACAGTGATCCCAGTACATCCTGTATCTCTTTGTCCTGGGCTCCCACCTCCCACTGCCCCAACTGTCTAACTTGAAGTGCTTTGCCAGGTAAAAGGTGCCCATCACAAAGGGCCTGTGGCTGTTAGCGTTCTTGCTGGTTTGCTTCTTCTGCAGAAATCTCCAAGTTCCTCCCAAAAGCTGCTGCAATAGACTAGGGCAGTAGGCTAATGCAACTTCTTTTTAATTTTAAATCACCAAGAAAATATGGCTAGGTTTAAGATGTGGTGAAAGCTGGGCATTGTCTCCAGTCTGTCAGGCCAAGCCCTGCCCAAGGCTTTTTTGGATCTCTGCAATGAAGCTGATGCAGTTTGGTTTAGCAGAAAGAGTATGGCCTGGGCTGAGAATAATTGCTTTCATTTTTCGAGCTCTTTAAGGTTTAGAGAATGCTTTGTTCATAATATTTCTGTGAGAGATTCTCTTTGGCTGCTCTCTCTTGCTTTGACTTTTGTGCACAGCTATGAGAAATACAATGTATGAGTGGGCCTTGGGCCCACTTCCCTCTGAAGCCAACATGGATCCTTGAGAAATGGGTTATAGACTCTTGCCTTGAGCATGTTCTTTAGCATTGAGGGGATGGGATTAGATATTACAACTTTGTGACTTTCGAAAGGTCAGGAAAATAGCCCCTGAGGGTCCCAGCATGCTGGTATCCTGGGGTTACATCGGGCAGGTTTTTCACCCAGGCCAGGATTAATGAATCAAGAAGCAAGGAATGACCTTCAAAAGTGGCTTTTGGGACCCAGTCCAGCATTAGCTGAGGCAAAGATTCATCTGGCAGTCATGCCATAGTTGGAATGACCTTGGTGAGCCAAGAAACTACGTGTGGAAACTGTGCTAAGGCTTTGTCTACTCTCTCCAGAGAATGAGGTGGAAGAGGAGAGAGAATCTGTCCCTGAGGCTTTGAGGGAGAGTACAGGGAGATACAGTGACACTTGTTCTCTTGCTCTAGAATCAAAATAAATTTTGCCTTGTAAAATATGAACATATATACAACACACATTGCTGCTATGATACAGAAAGGCTGATCTTGGGTAACTCTCGACCGCCCTGGGCCTCAGTTGCCTCAGAGTGGAAAAAACACTGAATTTGGCTTTAGAAGACCAGGGTTCAAAATTATATTCTCATTTTACCAGCTCTGTTATTTTGGCCAAGTTACTTAACTTGTCTAGATTTTAAACTCCCTGTGGGAAGGGGCTATCTTTTGCTTCTTTTAGCATTTCCAATGCATAGCACAGGACCTGTACACAGTAGGTGCCTAATCAGTGTTGATGGACTGACTGAGCTTCAGTTTCGCTTTCAATAAATGAAGGAGGTTGATTAGATGATCTCCAAGGACCTTTTCTGGCTCGGAATTCACTTACCCATGGACTGGAATCATGATCAATTAGAAACTTAGTTTATTGATTAAGAACAAAACAAAACAAAACAAAACAAAATGCATTATACCTGTGCTTCAAAAGATTTGGTGAGAAATGAGTTTTATCAAGGGAAAGGAAAAGAAAGGAAGTGAAGGGAATAAGAATTTCTATAGTGCCTACTATGTGCCAGACACTGTGCCAAGAGCTTTACAAATAGAATCTCAATCAACCACTATGATGTAGGCAAAGAGCGGCAGAAAGACTGAAGAGGGACAGATTTGGAATCACCTGTCCAGAGGGGAAAGGCATTGATTAAGTACCTACTATGTGCCAGGCACTGTGCTAAAGGTTTAAAAATAGGGTCTCATCTGAATTCATATCTCAGTGCCATCACTTGCTCTTGGCATGATCTTAGGAACGTCCCAGCCTCCTTAGGCTTTGGTTTCTGTAAAACATGAGCATGGACTAGATGGCCTCTAGGGACCCTTTCAGGTCTAAGTCTATGATCTAGTACATCAGCCACAAGCAATTATCAAGTACCACTATGTGCTAGGCTCTGGGCTAATTGCTTGGGATTCAAAGACACAATTGAGAGGAGGAGAGCCATACAAATGTGGATAGCCTCGTTCTCCAACAATCCAGTCAAATCATGATGTTGTCAATGTGTATCTTCCTTCCAATGGAAACACTCTCAAACCATCCATGCCTGCCTAGTCTGCACCCCTCTAGTTTATATCCTCCCATAAACTTTATGGGAGTCACCATCGAGACTCAAAGCATTTTTTCTTTCTGTTTATGTTGTCTTCACACAGTCATTATGTAGGTTATTTTCCTTTCTCTGTGTCATTTCATGTCTTCCCAAGACTCTTGACTTAGAAGCACCTTATTTTGTTATTTGCATCATTTCTTAAAGAGCAATGATATCCCATTGCATTCAGATTACTACGATTGGTTTTTCCATTCTCTGTGACGGGGAATTCTACTTTGTTTCTAGTTCTTTGCTATGAAAAAGGGCACTGCTATGATTATTTTCCTTTCTATGACTCTTTCTTTCTGTTGTCAACCTCCTTTATCATTTCCCTGATGTCATGGTCCTCTTAGAGAATGAACGACAAACACAACCTGTGAGTAGCCCCTCCTCTTCTCTTCTCTTCTCTTCTCTTCTCTTCTCTTCTCTTCTCTTCTCTTCTCTTCTCTTCTCTTCTCTTCTCTTCTCTTCTCTTCTCTTCTCTTCTCTTCTCTCCTCTCCTCTCCTCTCCTTTCCTCTCCTCTCCTCCACTCTGTTCTCTTCCCTTTCTTCCCCTCTCCTCCTCTCCCTCTCCTCCCCTCCCATCTCCTACCCTCTCCTCTCCTGGCACATTTTGATGGCCGAAGGCTGCCTTCTTTATTTTTGGTTTACTGGCTAGAATTCTTTCTAAAAAACCAAGCCTTAAACCCACCTCACTCTGGAGCTCATAGATTGGGCAATAGGTCCCTGTAGTAGTTTTTTGTCTTTTCACCAGGAACCCTGAGAGTCTTCCCCTCCCAGTTTGATTTTTCTTTTGAGTTTTTGATTAATGGGGCCATCCCTTGATCAGCTTCTTAAAGAGGCTTATTTGTTGAATGGGTGTTACCTCCCTCCCAGTGAGCACCTGAAAAGACCTTAGCCTGAAAGGGCTAGAGTCTCCCAATGCATCCTGGGTCATCTTCAGTCACCTTGTTCTACATCTGGCCACTGGAGCCAGATGGGTCTGGAGGAGAAAGTGAGGCTGGTGACCTTGCACAGCTCTCCTTTGGTCAAATCAAAGTCAACTGCGAGTCATGCCATCATTTCCCTGATGTCATGGTCCCCTTTAAGAACAAAGGAAAAACACAACAACAACCACGACAACCTGACCTCCTTTGGATAGATGCCTAGCACGGTAATGTCTAGGTCAAAGGGCATGAACTGTTTTTAAACTTCCTTGATAACATAGCAAATTATTTTCCATAGTGACTGGGCCGATTCATGGCTCCATGAACAATGAATTAGAGTGCCAGTCTTTCCATAACCCCTCCAGCATTGACTCTCCTCATTATTGTTGGCAAAATTCTTTTAATGACCCTAAGATTTTTCAAAAGAAGTTGATCTCATCCGTCTCTCCCAGGTTAAAGATTCTATCATTCTGGTCTTGAAAAATTTTTAATCCATTAGAAAAATCTAGACCTAAAGAAAATGTCATGAGAAATTTATTGAAAGAATGTGGTAGGGAATGGGGAGGTAACAGCTAAGAGGCACAGTAGATAAAGTGTTGGGGCTGGAGTCAGGAAGACTCATTTTCTCTGTTGTCTTTGGTGTTTGTGGGTTGAGAAGTCTGGTAACTGCTGCAGCTCACTGACTCAGGGTGCTAGGGCATGCTCCGACTGGCTCCTGGTCTGGTTGGTCTGCGCCACCCACGCTGGGCTCTGCTCTGCTCCCAGCTCCATGAGCGAAAGACCAGCAACCATCCATGCTGTCCTGGGCTGGAGCCCTGCTTCCCTCTGCTATTTTGTGGGTTCTGCAGTTCTAGAATTGGTTCAGAGCCAATTTTTATAGGTTTTTGGAGGGACTTGTCGAGGAATGCATGCTAGTCCCTGCTTTCCAGCTGCCATCTTGGCTCTGCCCCCCAATCAAAGTAACGAAGACTCATTTTCTTGAGTTCAAATCCAGCCTCAGACACTTACTAGCTGTGTGACCCTGGGCAAGTCACTTCACCCTGTTTGCCTCAGTTTCCTCATCTGTAAAATGAGCTGGAGAAGGAAATGGCGAAACATTCCAGTATCTCTGCCAAGTAAATCCCAAATGGGGTTATGAAGAGTTGGACACATCAAAAACAAAACAAAACAAAACAAAACAAAAAAACCCAACCAACCATACAAACAAAAAGAAAATAAGACTGAACACTGTGGGGGAAAACAGTTTGGGAGCATTTGTTCTGTTTTGACTTGGAACCTTTGTTCTTTGCAGGTGGAGAGATTCACTTTGTGTACAAAAACAAAAGGAAGTGCCCTGAGTTGTTGCAGATTATTTAGCTGCAGACTGTCTCCTCTCTCATCTCCCTAACTCACAAAATCGAATTTGATCATTGTCAAGAGCATGACAATGCAGCTCTCAATGATGAACTTAATTAGTTGCACCCTACTTACGGATAAATTGGTCTTGGATTCTGAGTTCCCAAAATAAACCATCATTAGATCTGTTATGGGTTAGATATAAAATTATATCTCGACATACATTTTTAAATTGGAAGGCTAGAGAAAGTGAGCCGCTTTGCATGCGTTTGTCAGTTCTAAGATAAAATTGCCAGACTGTTTCTCTAATTATGTTTGTGTATACAGTGATTTTTTAAAAGAGAAAATAACATAGTTAATCCAAGTACGTTTTTTTTTGCATAGTCAGAGATGTCCAGCGCATTCTGCTTTGCTAGCCAAAGCTTTTTAGAAACTGACACTCTTCCATGAAGGATCACCAGAATATAATCCATAGCACCTGAGAGAACCATGTAGAGACCGATGAAAGAATGACTTAATTTTACACCCTATCTCCTCTCTCACTGCTGGCTTTATCGGAGGGAAGGATGGGGGTAGACCATTGCCTGTTCTTTTTGTGCTCCTTCACACGGGATACTCATAGAAACATCATCAGGATGAGGACTGCCTCTGCTCTTCTAGGCTTCTGCACTATGATTGGCCAGCACCTTGCTTGCCTTCCTTTCTCAGCCCTCAGCAGGATCATCACATCATGATGTGCATGTAAGCAGTAGGTGAATTTGATGAGGACACATTTCGAGTCCCGAAGCCTGTGGGTTGATAAGGTGCTGGCATGCATTCAGAGTTAGATGGGAATGGAGATATCAGCTAATTTAGTCCAAGCCCTTCACCTCACATAGGTGGAAAGTGAAGCAGCCCAGTCAAGGTCACATGGGAAAAAAAAGTAGAACCATGTTCCAGATTCTGGTCATTTGAGTACAATGTTCTTTCCGTGATGGAGACTTTGGGGAATTGTTTAAACAGGTTTGATATATCCATTTCTCAGGAAAGAAAAAAAAGCTTAGGCAGGTAACAGTTCAGGAGTTGTTTAGAAGACCACTGCAATGTTATCTATGCCTCAAAATGAATTTTGAGGAGTTTCTTTCTCTTGATTACTAAGATGCTACCGTGCTTTTACCAATAATTGCTGATATTTATATAAACTATAATATTGACATGAAGACAGCCTGAAATAGTAGATGAAGGACTTGACTTGACATTCGCGTAGCAAGGATTTTACTCTCCCTGGACATCACTTAAACTTTCACTGTCCCAGGCACCTCTCTAAATCTGTAAGGGTGCTTGGAAATCTGCCTCAGTGGGGGTCAAGCTGGGGGGTGGTATTCAATAGAAGTTCCTTAGGACTGATGAAATCTCAGGTGTACCCTGAACAACAACACAGCCTGAACCTGAGAGACAGAGGCAGCGTAGAAAAGCGAATCAAGTGTTTGACTTGGAGTTCAAAGGACTTGGGTTCAAATCCTGAGTGATGTTGGGTCATTCCACTTCACCATTCTGAGACTCGGTCTCCTGTATTAAATTCCTTTCTTCTATTAAATGGAAGGGTTGGGCCAGAAGACCCAAGTCCATCAACAAACAATGATTAAGTCCTTACTATGTGCCAGGCACTGGGCTAGATGCTGAGGACGCAAAGAGGAAGCCAAAGCAGTCCCCGCAGAGTCTTCCATTCACAGGAATGTTGAAGGAATGGGAAGCCCCTTCCCCATGGCAAAGAGCCTCCTGCCCCCAGAACCAAAGTCATCATCTAAGGTATCTAAGGCAGCATCTTTCAGGATCAACAATGGAATGATGCCAAGGCAAACGTCTGGACTTTGAGCGTGTGACAATGTTCGTGCAAAACTGCACAAAGTCATTGGGTAAAATGTCACCAGTCAGTCCCCACAGATTTCTGGAAGGCTCATGGAAATGGGGCCCAACAGAATCCCTGTGATTTCCTGTTTTTAAAATTGTAAAGCATCCTTCGAATACACAGCGGCCCTCTAGGAAGGGGTAAGGAGGAGGTGCAGTGGTCAGAGCACAGGATCAGGAGTCAGGAGGATCCGAGCACAAGTCCAGCTACACTTGTTGGGTGTGTGACTCGAGCAAGTGCCTGAACCTGTACTTGGGTTTCCTCATCTGTATAATGGGAATACCAACTAATAATCCCCTAGCTCCCTCTCTTGGCTGTTCTGTGGATAAAGTAAACAGAAAGCATTTTGCAAACCCCAGAGCTCCATGTAGATTGTTATTATGAGTATGAGCATTTCCCAGCTGACTCACAGACCAGGGCAGTGTGGAAAGCCCCTAGGTGGGTTCTTGGGCTTGGCCTGGATCATCTGTCACTTTGAATGGGATGAGGGTGGAGGTGTGCTGGGAGGTAGGCACAGACTGGTGTCATAAGGGATGGGTGAGGCAGCTAGCATGGCAGGGGACCGAGAAAGAAAGGGATTCATTGACCCAGGACTGCACCCGCTTAGGGTCTAAGCCGAGCACGTTGCAGCAGCAGTATCCACAGCTGACATTCACACAGAACTCCAGGATTGGCCAATGGCTTTCAGTGTGTCATCTCCTTTAATTCCCACAACAATCCTGTGAATGAGACGGGGGCTCTTAGGGGGAAACTGAGGCCCAGAAGGGTGAAGTGATTTACTCAGGGGTACATAGCTAAGAACTGACTGTGGCAGGGTTTGAATTCAGGACTTCCTGCCTCCAAGCTTGGTGTTCTATCTACTCTACAGCCTAAATGCCCCCTTCAGAAAGGGTATTGAGGTCAGAAGAGCTGGGTTCAAACACTGGCTTTGTCACTGATTGACTCTATGACTTTGGACAAATGACAATGAAAGAGGTTGGTGTAAACACCTCTCAGACTTCCTCCAGCTCTTTCTCTGTGACCCAATACTCTCCTTTAAGGTTAATCAGAACTGTTCTACTCTCTGTTTCCCATGACTGTCCTTGGCGCAGTCAGAAGCAGCTATGTTACGGTAAGAGATCTTGAAAAGCATTTTTACATTTGACACTTCCTGCTGACTCCAGTCCAATACAAACCAACAATGACCACACACATCACAAGTCTTGCTACCAATGATGAATGTCACAAACGTTGTTCAAAGCCATAATCCTCATTCTCACCTGGATTGACTACAAATGTTGGACTGGGGGTGGAGAGGGAGTCCCAATAAAAGGAGGATAAGGCTATGGAGTCATAGATCTGAAGGGGGCAGCTAGTTTCACCTCCTCATTTCAGGTAGGAGGACTCAGAAATCCAGCAACTTGCTCATGGTCACACATTTAGTAAGGGACCAAGCTGAGATCTGAACTCACATCCCGTGACCCCAACCCAATGCTCTTTCCACTTCCCCACCCCGGGTCCTACCAGCTGGAGACATGATTCACAATGAAGCCTTGGTCTAGAGACTTCCTTCAGTGCCCCAGGGAGAGAACCTAAGCTTGTTTGTTAACTCTGCATCTGCCTGTCCCCCGAGACTAAAGTTTTGTGAGGCACAGGGGACAGGGGGCTTTCTCAGTAGCCTGATAGCATAGTGAGGGCAGACATAAGAGCCTCTGACCACAGCGCTTTTTACCTGGCTTGAGATGAGCAAATTTCCCCGGTGAGCAGCTCCCAAAGGCATAGGGCATAGCTGAACACATCTGCTTTGATGGTGTACCATGTGCACTGAGTAAAGACATCAGGAGCCACCCAGTGGAGGTTCTGTACAGCAAAGACACGTGTGTGATGCCCTTCCCCTTCCCCCCAAAGACTCAGTCCTTCTCCTGGGTATCACTCTTCTACCCCTCCTACCTCAGCTGTTTTCCTTTTAACTGAGGATAATCGGACTGCTTGAAATGAGATTGTTCCTAAGCCCCCTCTTTCAACAAGATACATTCTTTTCAGGGCACATGAAGATTCCCCTACTCTTAGCCTCATGACATTGTCCATCATTAAAAACCTCCTGCCATGTATGAAATGACTGTGACAATAACCACGGGGTTTGCCGTTGGGGAGGGTGGACTGGGTTTTAAGGGTTAGTCCCTCTGTGCGCTCCCTCCTTGCCCTCCATGGAGCCTTAAGAGCTCCTTAGTAGTAAGTCATTGAGTCACCCAGAGACCTGCATCCTTCCTGGGAGGTACACTGCTCCATGTGGCAATTAATTTGAACTCTCTGGGTTCAAGAGTCTAAGTTTAAAAAAGGAAATGGGGTCCTTAGTGTCCTGAGAACAGAGAGGGAACCCTGGAGGGTCGTGCCTAACTTTGGCCATAGAAGATCATGAGTTTAGAGATGGACCTTGGGACCAGGTAATCCCTCATTTTATAAAAGAGGAAACTGAGTCACAGAGAAATGACCTGGTTTATTCCAGGTCACAGAGGCAGCTCAGATTTAACTCCGTCTCCATAGTCACAGGTCTAGAGTTGGAAGGAATTTCAGGAGCAATCTGGCCAAAGCCTTTCATTTTACAGGGAAGGAGACAGGACCAGGGAGGTGGGTAGAAAGTGCCAGAGGTGGGATTTGAAGCCAAGCTTTGTGACTCCAGGTTCAGGTCATCCTTTCCATTGTATCATATTTTCACATCTTTTTCTAGAGTAACAGTCTGATAAATCTGAGGAAACTTTTAAAAAATCCATGATATGTGGGATCTAAGCTTAGATTTGGGGATGTCTCAACTTGAATCTCTTTACAAAAACTTTCCTTGATTCTATTGTAAATCTGCATTTAAGAAATTTCAAGCCTGTGATGGAATAAAAAAGAAAAAAACCTTGGTAATAATCCTGTGGCATGGTAGCAGGAGGAATGTTTGGATGGATCAGCAGCCTGAGACTGGAGTCTTAGGGCTCATCACAAAGTGCAGTAAAACGGGCCCAATCCCTGTTCAAACCCTCAGGGCCCAAGCTTCCTCATACAGGGAAGGAAGAAAGGAAGCATTTATATAGTGCCTAACTACGCACCAGGCACTGTGCTAAAAAGTTCTCTTACAAACAATATCTCATTTTACCCACCAAATCACTGTGGGAAGTAGGTGCTGATAGGGTCCCCATTGTACAGTTGAACAAAATGAGGCAGACAGAGGCTAAGGGACTTGCCCTGAATCACACAGCTAGTGAGCCTCTGAGGCTGGATTTGAACTCAAGTCTTTGTGACTCTGTGCACTGTGGTCCCCTCTAGCTGTCTCAATGTATAAAAGAAGGAGGTGAACTCAAATCTTTTCTGTAATTGTCTTCAAAGTTCTTAAGTTTTATAGGGTCCCATTTCCTTTCTACTTCCTTGAGAGAGAACAATTCTAGAACTGGAGTATTTGTTCAAAAACTCAGCACTCTACATAGTAAAGGCTTAATAAATGCTTGTTGACTGTTTCCTTCATCCGGCGCTGTCACACAAGAAAGTCCCTCATTCCTAGGATGCTTGCCCTCCTCATGTCCATCCCGTCTCATTATGTACTCTGTCTCCTCTCTGTCTCTTTATCTGTCTGTCTCTCAAATCTATCTCTGTCTCTTTATGATCTCTGTCTCTGTCTCTGACTCTCTGTCACATCTCTCTCTGCCTCTCTCAACTAACTGTCTCTTTCATCTGTTTCTACCTCTCTTTCATCTCTGTCTCTCTCTTCTCTCTCTTTTTCTTTTATTTCTATCTCTCTGTTTCATCTCTATTTCTCTTTCTCTATCTCTTTCATCTCTTTATATCTTTTTCATGTCTCTGTTTCTCATCTTATCTCTCTTCTCTCATCTCTCTCTATCTCTCTTCTTTCATCTCTCTGTTCTCTGTCTCTCTTTCATCTCAGTCTCATCTCTTTCTTTATCTCTTTTCTCATCTGTCCTCTCCGTCTCTCTTTCATCTCTGTCTCATCTCCTTCTTTAACTCTCTTTCTTATCTGTCTCTGTCCTCTTTGTGTTTGTCTCATCTCTGTCTCTCTGTCTCCCCTGTCCTCATCACACGTACATGTATCTAGGTGTACTATACACACACTCAATATATTTACACTATATATGCACATGGACACTATACATCCCTAAGTGTGAAAGGTATGTGTATGTATCCATGTCTAAACTCCTTCTGAGCCTCTGCTTTCTCTCTCCAGCCTCTGGCAGAGTGCCAAATAAAAGTTTGCTATTCAATTCAATTGTTCAATGTCTCCCTCCTTCTTCCCCAACTTCTGTGTGTGGTCCTGATTTCTGATGATGCCTTTGCTGCCTTTTTCACCCCTCTCTAATTAATTGGCTTCTCTCTCTCCTCATCTCCTGCCTCTGAGCTTCTCCAGCTTTAATACAACTTTTTGCCAGAAACCTTTCCCCATCCCCCTAATTTCCAGTGTCTTCTCTCAGAGATCACCTCCAGTTTATTCTGTCTAGATCTTGTTTGTACATAGTGGTTTTTATATTGTCTCCTCCCCTAGAAGATGGATCCATGGATTGTTTTTTTTTTCTTTCCTACCCTTCTTTATATCTCCAGCACTTAGCTCAATGCCAAGCACATAGTAGGTGCTTTATAAATGATTGTCACTGTGACTTGTCAAAGGCAGGACCTGAATCCGGCTCTTCTTGATTTCAGAGTGAGCTCCCTGTCCATTGTGCAAAGTGGCCTCTTAAGTGCTATAATATGTGAGTTCTTATTAAAACCCCTGAGAAAGTTTCCATTGACATAACAGACTGTGCTTCTATACACTATAGCTGTGGGGCGAGCCAACTTCCACAGGGCAGAACACTATTTAAGCCATGTCTCCAGTGTAGTGTGCATGCTAAGGGTTAGGACAGGACTCATTATTCCCCACTAGTACAACAGTATTGGAGCTTTCCTTTGGTGTTCTATGTTACTATGATGTTTGGTATTATAATTCTGATTATGTGCATTTGGGAAGAGGTCTCCAATGGTGTGCCCCAGGGATCTATCTGCGCCTGGCCCTTTGCTGGCTTACATCTTCATCCCAGGCAGGCTGGAATAAAGGCAAAGACAGAATGCCCATCAGATCTGAAGAGGCCACCCACCTATTACATGGGATGATGAGTTAGAGGAGATGAGCCTCGTCGGATAGAATAGAGACCTAGTTTCAAATATTGGCTTTAGCAGCACAGGCTGGTTAAGAGGCTGGTGTTGTGATAAAAACTCCAGGGCTTAAGAGGACTGCAAGCACAGTATGAGTCAGGCATTTGATGTGGTGGCCACAGAAGCCATTGCAGCTGGGCTGCCTCAGGGGAGTCAGACTTCCAGGAAGAAGAAGATCTTCTGTCTTCCTCCCTGTGGGGTGTCATAGTTCTGGATGAGCCTTGGCAAACTGGAGACCAGCCAGAGGACAAGCAGCCTAGGAAAGAGCCTCTGTCCGTGGTACATGAGGATCAGGTGAAAAAGTAAGACTTGGTTTCAGATTGTGACTCAGATGCTTGCTAGCTCTATAACTCTATCTACACAAGTGACTTAGACTGTCTGGGTCTCAGTTTTCTCATCTGTAAAATGAGGAGGTTAAATTTAATAACCTTGGAGTTCCATTCCAATTCTAAATCTGTGAAGCTAGACTTGTTCATAGACTGACTATCTGACTATCCCTTTCTATTACATCAGCACACATTCACTAAGCACCTATTATATGTTTGTACCTTGTGGAGATACAAAAAAGGCAAGAACATTGTTCCCACTCAGTCTGAAGGAGGAGACATCCGGTATGTAAACAGGTACCTGAAAGCTAGATGCATGTAGAGTAGATGGAGAGGAGGCAGAGAAGGAAGGCATCAGCCCTTGGTGTTTGGTGAGATGAGGGAGATGAGAAGCTCCTCTAGAAGCTGTCATTTGATCTGAGTGTTAAAGGAAACTGGGGCTTCTGAGGGGTGGCAGTGAGGAGGGAGAGCCCTCCAGGTATCCAGGACAGCCATTGCAAGACTGGACCTTCCCAAAGCCCATATCAAGTGCCAGATACTGTTCCGTTTAGGAGGAGTCAGAGGAAAAGGAAACCACCCCACAGGGAGCTTACTCTCTGCTGGTGTTCTATCATAGCATCCATCTCAATAAGGGCTGTATCATCCCTCCTAGACTGTAAGCTCCCTGAAGACAGTGGTCCTGTCTTATTGAGGCTGTTGCCACCTTCTGCCTCCTGGCACACAGCTCTGGGCATCCTTGTGTTAAACATGAATGATAATTTAGTAGGTTCTGAACAGTGTAGAAATGCTGATGTGTTGAAAATTTTAATGACCTATTAAAAGTTGAGAGAACTAACAAGGAAAGTAGATTGTCTATTCATGATATCTACATTGCTTCAAGAGGCCCAGGAATAAATGTATCTATATCTCATGCACAATACCACTTGAATTTTTTTTTAAAAAGTTTTTCTAAGCAAATATGAGAGTGGCAAAGCAGATAGAGAGCTGAGGTTGGATTCAAGAAGAATCCATCAGAACATAAACTCCTTGGGGCTAGGGGCTATTTCACATTTGAGATGGAGCAGAGTGCCTGGCACACAGTAGGCACTTAATAAATGCTTGATGGTTGCTGTATGGATTAAAAACCCTATTTCAGATCCTAACCAGCCAAGATCGTGGTTAAGGCGTATAACATTTCCAAGCCTATTACTCATCTTTAAGATGGCACTAATAAGAATATTTGCCTCCAGGAATATTATCAGGCTTAAATGAGATCATGCACCTAAAATGCTTGGTCATTTTGAGCTACTGCGATTATGAAACCAAAACCTTGAAGCCTTTAAAGGCCAAGATCTCGCATTAAGATCTCCACTGACCCTGAAAGGGCATTTAGCTCAACCTTTGCTTTCCAGCTGAGAATACTGAGAGGCCAAGGGACTTACAGGTAGGGAGTTTCTGAGGCAAGATTTGAGCCATTGCCCCTGACTCCAAATCCACCACCTTTCCCATAGACTGAGCTCCTTCCACTCTCACCCTACCCCACCCCCAATAGATTGTTGGAAAGCTGAAAGAAAACACAGAACATTCTATCGTTCCTGAGAAAATGACATCTTTTTAAAAAAATGGCACTCTCATCTCATCTCATTTCCTTCTAGGCTGGGTTTACACATTTTAATTGGGTACTAATTACAGGGACTAGAAACAGCAGCAGACTACAAACCCTAGGTTGTTTTGTCATGTTGTCCTCATCCAGAGACTGCAGGAATCTTGATTCTGAGTGGGGGGGAAAGGAAGCAAATTCATGTCAAAGCAATACCTCACCACCCACACCAGGGATTGTTTTTAACAATCCCAAACCACAGGGAGCCAGCAGTTACATTTACATTTCCACTCCTCCCTCCCCTCTGACTGATAATATCAAAGAAGGAAAAGCTATACCATCAAAATCCAGTTTCTGTGTCATTTGTGCGACTTGAGACAAAGACAGCTGTCACAGAGACAGGTACTTTTTTATTTGTCAAATAGCATCAGAAAGTAAGGAGGAAGCCAGAGGGAGCCTCATGTTTGGGAGACTGGGTAGGAAAGTCTTACCTCCAAAGTCTGCTAAAACAGCATGGCTATCTTCATAGAGGAGAATGCTGTGGCTGAAAGAAAGGACAGCCTTTTAATCGAGTCATTTTTTCTTTTCCTCTCTCTCATTGGATTATTATGAGGAAAGCATGTTGTAAACCTTCAAGTGCCATATACAAATGGCCATGATCGTTTGTTATCTATGAAGGAGGGATTCAATTGGTTTGGCTTTGTCCTCAAGACCAAACGGCAGTAATGGGTAGAAGTGACAAAGGGGAATTGTGACCTGATGTCAGTTATCCCAAAGTGGAATAGGCAGCCATTGGGAAAAGTGACTTCCCTCACTACAAAGGTCTTCAAAAAGACACTGGATGAATATTTGTTGGTTATATAGTAGAGAGGAGTCTTGTATAGGTATAGAACAGGCTTGCTGGACTGGGGGATAGTTTCCAATCATGAGATTCTGGGAGTAACTATTAGTATCATTAGCGTAATAGAACCTTTAAGGAGGTAGCTGGGTGACGCAGGAGATAGAGCACTAGAGAAGAAGAGTTCAAAGCCACCCTCTGAAGACACTTACTAGCCAACTGTGTGACCTTGGAGAAGTCACTTAACCTCTGTATGCCTACCACCCAAGGTTATTGTGAGGATAAAATGAGATAATATTTGTAAAGGGCTTAGCCCAATGCCTGGCACATCGTGGGAGCCACATTTTCCCCCCTCCATTCATTTATTCATTCATGCCCTCATTTTATAACATTTTTAAGGGACAACAGTAGGGCCAATAGTGAGAGAGCAGAAGAAGATTGGGTGCTCTCAGTCCATGGTATGTGTAGGATCAAGAGAGGAAATGAAAGTCATTCATAGCACCATAGTGGGCTAGCCTGAGGAGAATGACCAAACATTAGTCAATCAACCAGCATTTATTACACTCCTATTAGGTACTAGTCAAGTGCTGTCATAGGTGCTGGGAAATGGTGATCTAAATGAAAGTGCCTGCCCATAAGGAGCTTATATTCTATTTGGAGAGAGGATACATACACACATAAGTGTAGGCAAAGGATTTTCAAAATAAATACAAGGAATTTTTTGAGGGGGACAAGGCACTAGCATCTAAGTGCACTAGGAAAGGGTTATTATAGAAGGTAACATTCCTGTGTTCAGTCAGACAACAAGCATATAGTAAAGTGCCTACTGTGTGCCAGGCATTGTGTTAGATTCTGTGGATACGAAAGGAAAAAAAGCAAATTATTTCCTGACCTCCAAAAACTTCTAATAGAATAACCAGTAAACCAGTTTTTCCTGATCAAAATAGTCAAAGAGAAGTCAGTGTGACATCTCAGATAGAGTCCTGGTTTTAGAGTTAGGGAGACCTGTGTTCAAAACCTGCCTTTGACACCAAGTTGCTGTATGACCATTAGTAAGTGAATTATTTAACCTTTCTGAAATAAACTTTCTGCCAGGAAATTGGGGGAAATAGTGCGTATTGAGCAGCCCTCCAAGGGTTGCTCTGAGACTCCAATGAGATAATGAATGTAAAGCAGTTTGCAAACCTATAAAACCAAAGCTATATAAAGGTGAGCTGTCATTAAGCTCTTCCCAGAAATCTCCAAGGATAACCTGCAATCCACTAATTGCAAGCAGAGGATGACCCCTTGGAAAAATGCCTGGAACACAGTAAATGCTTAAGAAATGTTTGATGAACGATTAGCTGATATTGACAGGAATATTGTTAATATCAAATATAATGCCCCTTGTCTGTCAAAA
Source organism: Phalanger gymnotis (assembly GCA_028646595.1). Classification (NCBI taxonomy): domain Eukaryota; kingdom Metazoa; phylum Chordata; class Mammalia; order Diprotodontia; family Phalangeridae; genus Phalanger; species Phalanger gymnotis. The sequence goes on along the minus strand of CM053626.1, from coordinate 331,367,144 downwards.
GGCCAGAAGGACAAGAGGAAAGCCCCTCCCTCTGAACAGTCAGTGATTTCAGAATTGAGCAACATCCTTGTATTCCTGCTTTTGAGGTGCTGACTCCCAATCATGTGGAGCTGATCCCTGCCCTGGGGTCTTACTTTGTAAATAAACCTAGCTCAGGTTATGGAAAGTCCTTGCCTCTCATGAAAGGGAAAACAACCAGAATGATGTGGTTTTTCTTGTTCAGATTGCCAAGGGTGGCTGGTGCCTCATGACCAGGCCTCACTCCCCATAACACCCCAACTCTTTTTTTTTTCCTCCTGAAAACATAAAAACCTTTTCTGTGAGTTTCCTTGTTCAATATCCACGTACTCAAATATGGGTGACCCAAGGCTGCAGGCTGGCTACCCTTCTTATCTTGATTAAAGATGCCTTTTTCTTCCACTTATGAGTGATTTATTTCAGGACTAAGACTATCCATTGGCTTTCTTTCCATGCCACAAGAGTAATGCTTTGTTTGCATTGGGTTGAACCTAAGGATGACCATACTCACTTTTCTTTTCAGCGCAATGACTTATAGAATTCATGAGCTGTTAAATGATTCATACGACTTCTCTTTGGTCACAGATTGAGAGCTAGAAGAGATCTCAGAAGCCATCTATTCTACCCCCCTCACTTGAGAGAAAAGAAGCCTAGGGAGGCCATCACACCCATGGTGAGAAATAGAAGTGGGGCAGGAACCCGGGTCTTCTGGCTTCAGGGCTAGCATAGTTTCAGTAAAGCCACATAGAAGATAGAATCAATCCCCAGATTCAGAGACTTCTATGTTTTAGAAAATCTTCCAGTCACAAAGCCGAAAGTGACTTTAGTTGTCTGTTCCTCCCTAAAGAGTGAAACCTTTCTGTAACTACCCTCTAAAATATGTGGCCTGGAGACCTCCAGGCAACATTGGGAGGAAATTATCAGCTCAGAAAGAGAGACTCTTTTCTCTTTTCCCACCCAAAGCTCCCCATACCCCATCCCATAACCTTTTTGCCACTCCCCCCTTCCTGTCACCTGAATGGAAACTAATGTATTCCCATACCATCTCATGGAAAGGAACAGAGAATCATAGTTTCCATTGAGACCTTCTGTCCTCTTCCCCTTTCCCAATGGTGGTGGGCTAGGCTCCTCTAAGCCCTGCCCTGAAGAAAGAACCTGACTGCTCACACTACTTGGAAGAATAGGGAATCACTTATTACAAATTATTTTTCTTAGAATACCAAAGTTTTTGCATAAACAAAACCAAAGCAGACAAAATTAGAAGGAAAGCATGAAATGGGGGAAAAAATAAAACTTTTACAACCAGTGTCTCTGATAAAGACCTCATTTCTTAAATATATAGAGAACTGAGTAAAATTTACAAGACCTCAAATCATTCCCTTGTTGATACATGGTCAAGGGATATAAGCACACAGTTTCCAGAAAAAGAAATCAAAGCGGCTTATACTCATATGAAAAAATGCTCTACATTACTATTTATTAGAAAAAAATACAAATTAAAACAACCCTGAGGTATCACCTAATACCTAACAGATCTGCTAATATTACAGAAAAGGAAAATGATAAATGTTGGAGAAGATGTAGAGAAATTGGAACACTAATGCATTGTTGACAGAGTTTTGAACTGATTCAACCATTTTGGAGCAGCAATTTGGAACTATGCCCAAAGGCTATCAGACTGTGCATACTTTTGACCCAGCCATTCCACTACTATGTCTATATCCCAAAGAGATCAGAGAAAAAGAAAAAGGACCTTTATGCACAAAAATATTTATAACA
>CM053626.1:331347450-331364847 GCA_028646595.1 Phalanger gymnotis | reverse complement strand
TAGCTCAGCCCCTGATCGTTTCTTCGACAGGACTATTTCCATAGCCTCCTAAAGGATCCCTTTGTGTCAATCATCTCTCCCCTCCAATCCATCCTCCACATGGCTGCCAAACTGATAGTCCTAAAGAATGTGTCTAACGATGTCCCTCCCATGTTCAAGGCACTTCAGAGGTTCTCTATTGCCTTCAGGATTCAATACTAACTCCCTGGTTTGAATGTCAAATCCCTCAACAGTCTCGCTCCGGTCTGTCTTCACCAGCTTGTTACCAATCACTCCCCGCATGTACTCGATATTCTGCCTACGTCGGCCCCCTTGGCTGCACCTTTAAACAAAATCCCATCTCTCCTCCTTGTGCCTTTTTGGAAGCTGTGACTCTGTACCTGGAATCTGTGTGCTTTTCATTTCTACTTCTTAGAATCTCTAGTTAAAGCTCAGCTCAAGTCCTCAGGCTGTCCCTGATCTCCCCAGATCCTAGCTCCCCATTCTGAATCAGTTATTTTGTGCATGTGCGATTTCCTTATATGTTTGCATAGCGTCTCCCTGAAAAAGAACGGAAGCTCCTTGTAGTCAGCTGGCGCATGTTCTTGTCTGTGGAGCCTAGGCCTAGAGCTGCCTGCCTGATCCAGAGAAGGCACTGGGCGGATGCTTACTTCGCTCACTTGATTCGAATTGGTGGAATTCAAGGGGGAAATAACTGGTCTGGTTTAGCCGGAAGATTGGATGTTTTCTACGGAACTCCACTATTAAACTACCCAGCAGGGCTGAAAGGGTTAAACCAATCAATCAAAAGAAATTCTATTTCACTCTTATTTGCCCAGATGATGAAACATTGCATACCACCCCTGCCATCCCTCATCAGAAAAAAGCAAGATGATGATGGCGATGATGTGATAACGATAATAATGATAATGATGGTGATGATGATGGTGATGATGATGGTGATAATGGTGAGGATGACAGTGATGATGGTGATGTTGACAATGATGATGGTGGTGGTGGTGATGATGATGGTGATGATGGTGGTGATGATGATGATGGTGATGATGGTGATGATGATGGTGATGATGACAGTGATGATGGTGATGTTGACAGTGATGATGGTGATGATGGTGATGGTGACAGTGATGATGGTGGTGGTGATGATGATGATGATGGTGGTGATGGTGATGATGATGGTGATGATGATGGTGGTGATGATGATGATGGTGATGATGGTGATGATGGTGATGATGATGGTGATGATGATGGTGGTGATGATGATGATGGTGGTGATGATGATGATGGTGATGATGATGGTGATAATGACAGAAAATGTGGAGCTAGCAGCTGAAATCTCAGCAACAGGGCAGATCTTGGGCCCAAAGACCACAAGTAGTTTGGGAGTAATGGTATTCGGGACTAGAAGAAGAAAGGTTTGTTGGGTACTAGAGTTAAAGCTTCAAGGGCCCTCAGAAATGCCTGACTCTAGAACCTTCATTCTATAGCTAAGGCAGATGAGGCTCGAGGCTGACTTGGTGAAGAGGGTGTGGTTTTCAGTGACATAGCTGAGATTTGAATCTACTGAGCTTTGGGTGTTGGGTGCATCCCTCTCTCTACCTTCTAGAATGTAGGCACCTGGAGGACAGAGACCATGTCATTGTTGTTGTTGTTTGGGATCCCATAATACACTCCCTGGTACCCAGCACTACTTCATAAATGTTTGCTGATTGAGGATCCCCTTCGGGCCTCAGAATCCTTAGCTGTAATAGGAGCTAAATGACCTCAGAGGGCCCTTCCTCCTGTAGACCTATGATCCTACAACACTGAGGAAATAATCACTGAGAATACTAGCACGCGAGATCTATCGTACCCACATTTCCTATCAGGTATTTTAAAGCTCAAATTTAGGTCAGTATTTTGACTGTTGGGAGGAGCACTCAATTTCTATGAGTGTGCACAGTAACAGGGAAGAGTGTGTGTATGTGTGTGTGTGTGTCTGTGCACACACACATAATGGATGGGGGCAACATAAGAAAGGAGAAAGTTGGGGGAGGCAGAGAGAGAGAGACAGAGAGACAGAGAGACAGACAGAGAGACAGACAGACAGAGAGAGAGACAGACAGAGAGACAGAGAGGGAGAGAGAGAGAGAGAGAGAGAGAGAGAGAGAGAGAGAGAGAGAGAGCGAGCTAGTGCACATCAGCCTGCTAGGGATTGGCCACAAACAGGATGGAAGGAGCTTGAATTTAGATGAGCAGAAATCAAGAATTCTGTGCGTGCCAAGGTGTCTGCTCCAACAACCATGAGCAGGTGGAAGCCGTCGCGTCAGGCAGATGGAGTGTTAGCTGGCTCCAGACAGACAGCAATTGCTCAGAGGAGCTCACCAAAGACTCCATGACATCAAGCCAGGCTCCTCTATATCTGACAGGCGGGAGCCTCTTGGCCATCTCCAAGGATTTCCACTGTGAACCTCCTAGACTGGCTTGTGAATGAGTGGGGGAGAGAATGGCTTTGAGGGTAGTTGTTTTGTGTCTCCACAGGAGGTCCGAAATGTGCAGAAAGTGGGGAGGGGCATGGCTCACCTTGGCTACTAAGGCCTGACCTGTGCTGATATCTCCAGAATCTTGTTCTTCCACTGGGTGTATGTGTGCATGTTGGAAGGCGGCAGAGCTGTGTCTCACCAGAAGGCATGTCAATGTGTCTGCTACCAAATGCCTTCCTCCAGTCAAGGACACTTTGGATCTATCATAAAGCCCAAAAATGAAATCTATTTTTTTTGAAAAGACTATTGAAACAGAAGTTCAGTCTTCATTTCTCAGAGGATTAGATATTGGTTTTGTAAAAGGATGAATATTCCCTATTGGAACTAGCCACTTACAAAATGATAAATAAGATAATTAAAAATAAGAATATTTGTAAATCATTTTGCAAACCTTAAAGCATTATATAAATGCTGGCCATTATTATTGGTGGTGTAGTAGATAGGGAGCTGGGCTTGGAATCAGGAAGACCTCACTTCTATTCTGACCTTATACACTTACTGGCTGTGCAACCTTCTCTGCCTTAGTTTCTGCATCTATGAAATGGGGATGTTAATAGCACCCACCTCCCTGGGTTGTGAGTATTAAAGGAGATACTAATTTAAAGCACTTAGCACAGTGCCTGGCACATAGTAGGTACTACATAAATTTTAGTTATTTATTATTATTATTTTTATTTAGAATGAAAATGATAAATAGGTCATAATTTAGAGCTTATATTGTGTTTTTTTTTTCTTTTTCCTTTTTCTTCCCCTTTTTTAAAGAGGCAGCAGGATTCTGGCACCTACAGCCCTGGCTCTGATATTTACTACCTATGTGTCCTTTGGTGAATCACCTCACCTGTCATTTGAGGGAAGCCTAGGCTCTTCTATAATGAGGAGGCAGCTTAGAGGCCGCCTAACCCTCAAGCTGGAAAGGCTCATCTAGAGCCATCCACTTGAGTGGATCAGACAACTGGCCCAGAGGGCGAGTGACTCACCCACATCCCACCATGAGCAGCCAGTACCTTAAGCAAACTTCCAACCCCAGTCCTCCAACTCCAGGCCATGTTCATTCCAAAGCTGGACTTCACTCTCTCCTGGATCTCTTCCAATTCTATCCTGAGGGACGCTGTCAATCCAAACCATCCATTTACAGAGGGGTCCCTGAGACACAGAGGAATCAGTGATTCTCCCAAGGTTACACAAATTGTAGATGAAGGAGGCAGGAATGGAACCCAAATCCTAAGAGGCTGAATTTGTTCTTCCTCTGCTGCGTGGCTGGGACAGAACACTTGGGCTAGTTTATCTCACTAGTTCTTTCTTTTGTGCTGTCCTCCAAACATGCCCTGACTGTGCTTCTGACCTCTGCGTCTTCATAGTCTAGCAAAATGAACACTAGAATGAACAAAGGTTTGATTGCTTGGCTTGGCACAGCCTCCCCAGAAGAGGTGATCTCAGACTCACCTTGTTTCCTTTCTTAATGGTGGTTACTCAATTTTTAGACCAGGGTAATACTGTACATATAGTTTATCCTGGGTTTTGGCAAAATGTTTAATAGGATCTGTCATGCTAGCCAAGTGTCTAAGGCTGGATTTGAACTCAAGTTTTCCTGGCTAGAGAGATCCAACACTATCAACTTTGCCACCTAGTTGCCTTTGCTCTGAATTCTATCCTACCTTTAATGCTGTTTACCCTACACTGAAATATCTCCCTCCATATTCTTACCTATTTATTCAAATCTTACTCATCCTCCCTAGTCCCATCGCGACCATTTAACCTTCTGTAGTCACCACAATTGACACTGATTTCTCCTTCCTCAGTTCCACAACATTTATAGTCTAGGTACCACACATTTTCATCAAGATCCACAGAACAAAATTGTGATCTCCTCAAGGGCAGGACGTTTTTCAGTGCCAACAGTATCTAACACACAGGGCTGGTCTGAGGGTAGCTAGTTAAATTCTCCTTCTCCCAACACTGGGTCATAGTCTCATTTTGCTTCCCAGAAGAGAGTTTTCTACCCTGCCTAAAACAGACAGCTGAAGTTAAGTTCTTAATCAGAATTTTCTTGTTGAACTGCCTGGCGTTTGTGAGCATCAAGCTTGAATCAAACCAATTTTCTCCAACTTTCGAGGACCTATAGTCTCTGGTTTTCCCCAGAGTCAGTCTCCCAGACAACCGTCATGCTGTTGTAGGGCTGACAGCAGAGCCTATAGGTACATTTCAAGTACTCAGCACTGATAGAGCCACATTGATTAGAGATAAGGACGTGATCCTGGAGAGATGGGCTAAACACTTCCAATAATGTTCTCATCACTGTCATCAACCAATGCTAAAGCCATTGACTAGGTAGCTCAGCTTGAAGTCAGTCCTTCTGTGGCTGAACTTTGAACTGAAGAAGAGCCTTTGAATGCCATTAAGCTCCTCACATGTGGCAAAGCACCTGGTGCTGATTCTATTCTAGCTGCCATTTACAAGGCAAGGGGTCCGCTGTTTGTACAAAAGCTGACTGAAGTTTTCTGGGCTATATGGCAAGAGGAGGAGGTTATCCCCCAGGAGTTCAAGGATGCCTCCACTGCCCATCTCTATAAAGGAAAAGGAAGTAGGTTACCTGTGAGAGTCATGGGGGAAGGTGTGTTTCTCTCTTAGTCATTGCCAGCAAAATTCTTGCCAGAGTCCTCCTTAATTGGCTGATCCTTCACCTGGAGGATGGTCATCTACCCAAGAGCCAGGACGGCCTTAGAAAGGGCCAAAGAACTGTCAATGTGGTGTTTGCTGCCCAAAACGTCAAGGACAAATGCCAGGAAGAGAACAGAGTGTCTCCACACGGCATTTGTCTATCTGGTCATGAGGGCTAGTGGAAGATCACAGCAAAGTTGAGTTGCCCAAAGGAGTTCATCAGTATTGTACACAAGTTCCCCAATGGCATGCTTCCATGGGTTCTAGACAATGCATGGTGCTCTTGTGCTTTCCTAGTCACCAATGGAGTGAAGCGGAGCTGTTTTTGCTTGCTCCCATGCTTTTTAGCATGATGTTTTCAGCACTGTCAGACACCTTCAATGGGGACAGAAATGGCATAAAGGTCAGCTCCTGCATTGGCAGTAAATTAACTTGAAAAGGCTACAAGCCAAGACTATAGTGGAAGGAGAATTGGTGCATGATTTTTTGCTTGCAGATGATTGTGCACTCAATGCTGCCTCTGAAGCTGAGATGCAACAAAACGTGGATTGATTGATTCTCTGACACTTGTGCAAATTTTGGCCTGACAATTAACACAAAGAAAACGAAGATTCTGTACCAGCCAGCACCATACCATCTATAGGTGGAATCATCATTTACTGCAAGTGAAGAGATTTTGAATGCTGTGGACAAGTTCACTTACCTTGGCAGTTTACTTTCTAGGGATGTACACATTGATAATGAGGTTGACACACACATTTCCAGAGCTAGCTCAGTGTTTGGGAGGCTCCGAAGGAAAGTGTGGGACAAAAGAAGTGTTAGACTGTCAATCAAACTGAAGGTGTGCAGAGCTGTTTTCTTGACCTCGTTGTTATGCCTATGAAACCTGGATGGTCTGCCAGCACATGCCAGGAAAGTGAGTCACTTCCATTTGAAGATTCTGAAGATCACCTTTCATGATAAGGTACTGGACATTGAGGTCCTTTCTCAAGCTAAGCTGCCAAGCATTCAAACTCTACTGTAGAGAGGCAGCCCCAAAGGGTTAGCCACATTGTTCAAATGCCCAACAGATATTTGCATAAAAGACTATTTGATGGAGAACTCACACAGGGTCAGTGCTCATATGCAGGACAGAAGAAGTCACACAAGGACACTCTCAAGGTCTCTCTGAAAAAACTTTGGAATTCATTTTGAGACATGGGAGACACTGGCGCAGGATGGTCCGGCGTGGGGTGCCCACGTCAAAGGAGCTGTGCTCCATATGCAAAGCAGAATTGCAGCAGCTCAAAAGAAACGTGAGATATAAACACTTAGAGATATCTCCACTCGCAATGTTCACATGGACTATTTGTGCCCCACCTGTGGGTGCACATTCTGAGCTTGAATTGGTCTGATCAGCCACAGTCAGACAAATCGTATCTCGACTCCAACATGGTGAGGTCATTTTGATCCTCTTTGAGAAGGAAGGACAACCAGCCGTGGGTTAACCATCCAACACCATCTCTTAATCCACTTGGTTTTTCCTTTGTGAGACGTTTAGACCTCATTCTCTTGAGTGATGGTGGAGCTCCTTTGGGGGGCTCTTCAGTATTCCTGGGCTTAGTGCAAGCAGCAGAATTTTATCTGTACAGAATGGGAATATCTACTCAGAATACTGAAATGCTCACATGAAGCTGTGATCTCACCAATGAAAAATGAAGATATTAATAAACTAGAGAATTGGCTGAGTAGGCTGAGGTTAGTGAGTAGGCTTATGAGCGTGCCATTAGTTGAGGGACTGGTAGTTACTAGCCTAGAGAAGAGAGAGCTCAGGGGGAAAAGACACTGGAGCAGTTTGCCATTTCCTTCTCTAGCTCATTTCACAGATAAGGAAACTGAGGCAAACAGGCTAAGTGACTTGCCCAGGGTCACACAGCTGGTAAGGGTCTGAGGCCAGACTTGAACTCAGGAATATGTCTTCCTGACTCCAGGCCCGGCACTCCATCCGCTGTGTCACCTAGCTGCCTGTGCCCATTTTACAGATCAGGAAATGGATAGCTCGTATTTGTAGAGCGCTTGTAGGTCTGCAAAGCTCTTCATGTATGTCTGCATGTTATCTCTTTGATCTGCACTGTAATCATGTGAGTCAACCCACCTTCAATCCGAAAGCATTTAGTAAACTGCTACTCTGTGTCAGGCCCTGTGCTAAGTCCTGGGTATACGAGGAAAGGGGAAAGACCGTCCTTGCCCTCCGGGAGCTCACGATCTCATTGAGGAAACAAGCGCTCAGATAAGTTATAAAGAGAAAAAACTAGAACCCACAAAGGAAGAACACTAGAAATAAAAGGGATCAGGAAAGGCTTCTTGGAGCAGGTGGAATTTTAGCTGAGACTCAAAGGACAGGGAAGCCAAAGGCAAAGGTGGAGAGGGAGAAAAGTCCAGGCACGGGGGACAGACAACAGAAAAGGCCAGAACAGCGAGAAGAGCAGAGAAGTGAGAGGAGTTGGGTTAGGAAGGACTTTGAATGCCAGACAGAGGATTTTACGTTTGGAGCCAGAGGCAACAAGGTGCCGGGGAAATGGAAGGAATAAGGGAGTGACGTGGCCAGAGCCACGCATCAGCAGATCCGCTCGATAGCTGAGCGGAGGCTGGATTGGAGTGGGGAAAGGCTGGATGGTGGCAATGCCAGGGAGAGAAGGAGACACCCAAGAGCATTAGAAAGCTAACTTGACTGAACTAGGAGAAAGATGGAGGAGCTGAGGCTAAGAAGACGGGGTGTTGCTCTCAACAATGAGAATCTGGAAGTTCGAAAGAAGGGAGGGCTTGTGTGGGGCAGGGGGTAACCAGTTCAGTTTGGAAATGTTGACTGTAAAGTGTCCGTGGGAAAGGACATCCAGTGTGAGGTGATTAATAGGCACCTGGGAGTCTGGAGCTTAGGACAGACATTAAAATGGACAAGCAGAGCTAAAAACATGGGCGGAGAGATGACGTTCGAGTGGATGGGATCGCCACGGGAATGTCACAGGAGAAGAAGGCCCAGGGCAGGTCCCTGGGGCATAGCCGTGGCTAAAGGGCAGGATCAGAATGAAGATCTAGCAAAGTAGACAGAGATGGAGCTGTCAGACAGAGAAGAGGAGGATCCCAAAAACCTACAAGGAAGAGAGTGTCCAGGAGAGAAGGGTTATTGATCATGTCAAAGTCAGCAGAGGTCAAGAAAGAAAAGGACTGGGAAAATGCCATTGGATCTGACAATCAGTGAGTCATCAGTAACTCTGGAGGCAGATTTCCTTTTGGAAATGAGGTCAGAAGCCAGACAGTTGAGAGGGTGGTACCTATTGTCGATGACCTCCCTTTAATCACAGAGTGATGGCTGGCAGGGGCAATGGATGGATGAAATGAGGGATTTTTTTTCTTATTTTTGTTTGTTTTGTTTTTTTGGGGAGGAGAAGGGAAGACAATTGGGGTTAAGTGACTCATTGAAGGTCATACAGGTAGTCAGTGTGTCAAGTGTCTGAGGCTGGATTTGAACTCAGGTCATTCCGATTCCAGGGAGAGCAGGGCTCTGCTCTCCAAAGGAGGGATTTTTAAGGATGGGTGGAGTATGGACATGTTGTAGGTAGTTGGAAAGGAGGTGATAAACAGGCAGAGACTGAAGATGAGTCAGAGAGCGGGGATGATAGAAAGGGCTGTCTGCTGGATGAGATGGAATGGAATGGGGTGACTTGTGCCTTTAGAATGGCTTGTCTTCAAAAGGACAAGGGTCATTTCTTCAAGTGAGATCGAGTGAAGGAGGAGGAAGTGGTAGAAGGCATGTGAGTCACATGAGATGAGGAGGGAGGGAGAGGAGGGAGCTCTTGGGGAATGTCCTCAATGTTTCAGTGATGTATGAAGCAAGAGGGGAAGGAGGGAGAGTCACGAGAGATTAAAGGAAGTAGGTGAGGTAAGTCATTCAACTCCTCTCAGCCTCCATTTCCTCATCTGTAAAAAGGGCATGGGCAGCTAAGCGGTACCATAGTGCATAGAGCGCCGGGCCTGGAGTCAGGAAGACTCATCGTCTTCAGTTCCAATCTGGCCTCAGACACTTCCCAGCTTTGTGACCCTGGGCAAGTCACTTCACCGTGTTTGCCTCAGTCTTCCTCATCTGTAAAATGAGCTGGAGAAAGAAATAGCAAACCGCCCTAGTATCTTTTCCAAGAAAACCCAAACAGGGCCATGAAGAGCCGGACACCCCCGGAGGCATTGAGCAACCAAAAAATGGAGATGCTAATTGTAGCTACTTCACAGGGTCAAACTCAGGCAATGAGCAAGGTCCCTCTGACTGTGGAAGAGGCTGAAACATGCTCAAGAATCACAGAACCAGCGAAAGCTCAGAAAGCTGGGTGCCAGAACACTTGGAACCTTATCTCTTAGCATGAGGTGCAGGCAGGCAAGGGCCCTTGCTAGCTGAACGCTAGCTTTGGAAAGATTGATAAACGTCATGTTTCCCACTTGGCTCAGGCACTGTTTGATAACGGGCCTGTATTTTACCTCTGACACTTATTACATCTCTGGCTCAAACTGGCATCTGTGGAACATTGCATCTTAATGCCAGCATTGCCTGCTTATGGCCCAGGCGGAGGCATTCGCTTTGGGATACAGCTGGTTTATGATGTGATAAAGTATTCTGAAGGCTACACTGCCGCATGGAGTATCCTTTTGATAAAGCAAGAGGGCCAGAGATGCGTGTTGGTATTTGATAATTTTGAAAGTTATGAGTGCTTGGAAAATCTTGGCTGGAAAGTGAGCTCTCTCTGAAATTTCTTCAAGTGTACTCAAGGGCCAATTAAAAGTCAATGGAAAAACTTCATGGAAACACAACCCAGAGTTTTACAATGGTGTGTTTTCTGGGAGTCAACATGTGTCTCTATTTATATGTCCTTCTACCTTGCTTTTTAAAGACCAGATGACAAGGATATTATCTAGACAATGTTGGATCTAGGGTCTACTCTAATCTCCTTTCTCACCCAGCTCAACTTATTGGTCTTTTTACTTGCCTCCATGGAATCTGTGTTTTACCTAATTAGCCATGTCATTGCCTCTCCTACATCATGCTCCATCTCTGTGTCTTTCCATTGGCTCTGCCCCATGCTGGAATGCCTTCTTCCTTTTGCCTCTAGCTCTTAGATTCCCAAGCGTCCTTGAAAATGCAGCTCAGGTACAGCCCTTTCTACAAAGTTTTTTTTTTCTTTATCTCCATAGCTGATAGGGCCTTCACTCAAAATTAGCTGGAATAATGCCGAGACCAGTTTAAAATATTAGCCTTCCCCACATAAAGTCAGTGACGAGATACTATGTCCTAATATGTTTTCATGGGGAGAATATATATCAATTATTCACTAGGTGAGAAAAAGGCCAGGTTACATCCAATCAATAAATGAACGAATGAATAAAAGGATTTAGGCAAAGCACCAAACATGCAAAATTTACATTTTTAAGGCTACTGGATGAGGGATGTTGCACAGGAAATATGTTCAGGTTGATTGAGGAGTTGAGATCTGATCATGGTTGTATATAAAATAGCAAGTCAGTTTAGAATCTGGGGCGGAGGGCATTAATATGTGTTAAAGGGGAGGGAGAAGAAGAGAAAGAGGGAAAGAGAGAAGGGGGAGGGGGAAGGGAGACAGGGAGGAGAGGAGGGAGAGGGAGGAAGAAAGGAGAGGGAGGCAGAGAGTTAGGAAGGGAGGGAGAGGGGGAGAGAGAGATGGGAGAGGGGAGAATCACTGAGAACCACTATTATTTGAGGGAAGCGAATCACCGGAGCTCAGTCTTAGTCTCCCTTCTCCTTCCCTCCCCACACCTAGAGAAACTTGTGAACTTCAGAGAACTGGAAGATTTAGATTCTTTTTTTTTTTTTTTGGTAGCCTTTTCAGTCCTACCAGTGTTTCTGGAATAGTTGATGGCACTCTGGAACAGGAGTTGAGGACAGCCTGGACAGAATGACAAAAGGCAGGTGCCAGATTCCACAGAAGAGCAGCTGAAACAATCCGCTCCACCCCCATCCTCGCCCCCACAAATTATAGTAGGTTTTTCCTTCAATGGCATTAGAACAATTCTTGAGATTTGATTAGCTTTGGGGACCAAAGGCTTTGGCTGCTGAAATCACAAATGCCTGATTCCAAAGCAGCTACAAAGAGTGTCAGAAGATCTTTCTTTAAGGCTTGGCTGGTGAATGGCCGACAATGGCAAGGGAGCTTTGCTTAGTTGAATGAACTCAGAATGTCACCAGAAAATATTCTTCTCCTGTTACAGCTGAGTAAATCTGTTGTTAGCTGCTGAATGGTCGATGAGAGCCTTATTTCATGATCAATGATCAATTTCATTCTGCTATAGCACATCAACCACCAAGGAACAGGCTTGAGTCCAGCTCAGCCCAGAAAAAGTGGCTGGTAGGGGGTCCAAGTGCTGCTCTGGTAACTGGAAGGGATCAAAGGACACAGAGATGGGCGTGGTTTTGGAGGGAGACATCCTTCTGTGAGGATCTACCCAATGAAGTGGAATTTCCCAGATGGGGTGCAGCATTGGCAGGGGTACCCACATGAATAAGGTCACAGACATATTAACAACTGAACATCAAAAACAGAAATCAGAGACAGAAGTGGCACTGCTACATGGCAACAAAATCAGCCAATTTATGACATTAACGAACTGTTAAAATGATTCCTGTGCCACTTAAACTCTGTTTCCCTCAGTTTCCTCATCTGTAAAATGCATTAATAATAGCACCCATCTCCCAGGGTTGTTGTGAAGAATCAAATGAGATTATGTTACAACACTTAGCACAGAGCTTGGTGCATATTGAGCACTATATAAATGCTACTTAATATTGTTATTATCATCATCATTATTATTTATTTCTTATCATCATTTAAAGAAAAGGATGATCGCTCTAAAGTGTAGCTGGAAGATGGGATAAGGCTCCAAAGAGATTGGGAGTTCCTCAAGTGCAGGCAGGGACTGGCTTTTGCCTCTTTTTGTATCTTTAGCATTTAGCATAGTGCCTGGCGCAAAGTAGGTGCTTCGTCAATGTTTATTCACTGACTGATCCAAGAGATAAATATGCACAATTATTTATTATTATTATTATTATTATTGACAAAATTCAATTTATATCCAGTTTTTTTTTTCAAATAGAATACTATTAACCAATAATATGGAATATAGTATTTTTGGAAATATGCCAATACGTACATATATATGTGTGTATATACATATGCACGTATTCATATATATGTATATATGTGTATGTGTGCTGTGTATATAAATATTACTATAACAAAATGAAAATACTTAAAAAACAACTAACCAGCCAAAGCCACTCCCTAGGTATAGTACATTTTCAGAGTACAATCCTGATAACAACTTTTAGTATGTGTCTGTAATCCACGACAGCACCTCTGCTTCCTCCCAGGACTGTAAAATTGTCTGGTGACCAAACGATCCAACAACCTAAACTTCTTCTAGTATGTTCCGATCGCTCAGTCTTCTTAGAGACTCTTCATGCTCACACTATGGACACCTGGTTCAAAGGACATACTCATCACTCGGAAACCCAAATCCAAGATGTGCTTCATAAAAGTACTATCATGACCTTAGTAAGAATTCTGACTTTAAAGCACTTTTGATCACAAAGTGATAGGGACTGTTATGTTCAAATCCTCCCAGGCATCCCAATATTCCAAATTTATTTTCCTTCTCTTCTTTTGAATACTTCAAGGAAATTAAACTAAACAATAGGACTGACCTACTTGCAGCCTAAGACTGTGAGCAGGGAATCATGCCATGGACCTGCCTGCCTTCCAGTTGGCCCAAAGGTTCCTTGGAGAAACCTTTTTATCACAGTAAGTTAACTTCAAAGTAAGTAGATTTTTTTTTTTTTGGCACCAAACATAATGACAGTTATACTTTGCACTAAGTACCTTTCATCAGTGAAGTTCAGTTAATTTCTTGAACATTAATTAATCAAGCTCCACAATACCCTTGCTATTTAAGTATAGTTTATGACTATATGATCACCACTTCATCATTGGACGCCCGCCATCTCTGAACCAGTAGTTGCTTAAAATAGCCCAAGAGTGTTTAGCAAAAGACATGAAATGTACTTTACATAATTGAAAATATCGTGTGGTAAAGTGTGGAAGAGCCGAGGATAGTTGAATGTCACATTTCTAGTGATTAATATTGTATCAAAGATGGAGCGCTAACTTTCCCCCAAGTTCAATACCATTTTTCATGTAACTAAAATGTCTGTATGTTAATTCTGAGCTCTTCTGTCTGTAATAAAATGACCCTAATGGCCATCACCAATGTTGTGAGGGTTTTAGTTGTATTGTTGTTAAAGGCACCGAGGTAGCACGAAGAATAGAACTGTGAGCTCAAATTCAAGGAAACCTGAGTTAGAATCTTCCTTAGATGTTATAGATGCTATCATGATCATGCCATCCTCCTCCCTCCTCTTCATCATCAGCTGTGTTATCCTGAAGAAGTCCTTCTACTTTTCTCTGTCTTAGCTTCTTCCTCTGTAAAATGAGAATGAAAGCAGCTACTTCCCAGAGTTTTGGGGATGATTAAGTGAGCTAATATATGGCAAGCCCTTCGCCAACCTTAAAGACCTATAGAAATGGTGGATATTACTATTTTTTCAAATAGTGGAGATGGATTAGAGAGAGGCATCAGCATGATAGAGTGATGGCTAGGCATCAGAAAACTCATATCCATCTGATTTCCCCAACACTGGCTAGCTGAGTAAGCCCAGGCAATCAGGTTGTTGTTAGTGCTTCGGGAGGCCACTAAATCATGGATAAGTCTTGAACTGAATGGAGGAGTTCCCCGGGCAGCTAAAAGAGATCCTTTAATGTCCTCATCTTTGGGAATGTATCTCCTGTGACCAATCTGCATTCCTTCCCCTGAGTCTTTTATGACCAACAGTATGTATGCCTGGGTTCTTATGATTTGGTACAGCCTTGGACCATAGAACAGAACTAAATTAACTCACTTCAGAACTGCTAATATTGAGGTTGCTTTCTCCTCCTCAACCCTGAAAGATGCTTCTCAGGGACTTGTGAATTCACCAGGCAGCTAAGAACATGAACACAGTTAAAATTAGGCTTTAGATTCTCTGAAGGAAGGCAGCTCTGGAAAGATGCTTGGGAATTTTCATAGAAAAGGACTGGGATAATCCTAGATATCTCCCATCTGTTATTTCTCAGCAGCCCAGGCAGAACATGGCGACCTGGGCAGAGTTTGTACTCTTCTGTGATATTTTTCAGCAACTTCCCACCCCTACCCTATCTCCCTGGCCTCTGATTCTGTCTGTCTCTCTTGTGAGTGTGCTCTGGACTCTTTCCCATTACCAAAACTTTCTTCAAACTAACAATTCATTTGGAGAGATGACCTGGTCCTACTCCCTCATCTTACAGTTAAGGAAACAAAAAGCCCAAGAAGCTTCAATGACTTGTTCGAGGTCATAGAGCTAGCAATCCGAAGATCCTAAAAGGGGGTGTTTGAAGAGGCAGGTTCTTGACAGAAGACCCAGATCCTCTTTTTTCAGAGACAGTGCTTTCTCAAGGTTACAACACTGCCTGGTTCACCGAGGTGACTATAGGATGGATTGTTGCCACCCCACCAAGGGTTTTATACTGTTGGGTAGAAGAAATAAAACTTGAATGGAAGAATTTCAGATGTTGCCAACCCACCAATTGTCGGAAATCTCTGGAGCCAGAAGGAATCCCCAGCACCATGAATATCAGAATGGTGAAATTTTAGAGTTGGAAGGAACTATCTTGTCCATCTCTACCTGCAAAAAGAATTTTCCCTTTAATATGGTGAGCAAGGGATTTTCCAACCCCACCCGAAGGCCCCTAATGAGGGGAAAATCACTGTCACCCAAGAGAGCTCCATGGACTTAGGGATAGTTGTAACGCTTAAGATATTTTTCCTGACATCAACCCTAAATTTGTTCCTTTGTAACTTCTACATACTGTTCTTGGTTTTATGGTCTTAGAACAAGTAGAACAAATCTAATCCCTCTTTCTCATGTTGACTTTTCCCATACATGAACAGAACATGAAATGCCATTGAGACTTCTTTTCTCCAAGCTAAGAATCCCCACTTCCTTTCAAAGATACCTCATAAAGTATGAACTCAAGGCTTTCACTAACTGGCCTGTTCACTTTCCTTTGGGCACTCTACATTCTTCCTAAAATGAGGCACTCGTAGGTGAAGAAAGCAAATGAGGCACTCGTAGGTGAAGAAAGCAGACAGCAGGACTCTCCTCTCAAGGCAGCCCTTGTGCATGAACAGATTGAATCCACCTGTTCCTCACACAGACCTTGGAGTTGATGCTCCTACATTTGTGATCCAAGGACATTAACCTGCATGCTGTCCTAGACTGAGGGTGAGAGAATCAACAGGTTTCTTTTGGAATGGAGCTTTTATCTTGACACATCTGTAGTTAGTAGAAACACAAATGGCCAATGATTTCAGTAATTAGCATCTAAATGGAACAATGTGGATACCTGGGATTTAGGATGTTCAAAAGGTAATGAAATGGTCAGGCCATTTTCCTTCATGCATAAGTCTTCCAATATAAAAAAAAAATTAAAAATATGAAATAAAAAAAAATCACCAGGGCCAAAATTTCTAAAAGTCTGATTGAGTTGATGATGCTATAAAGACTGCCAGGAACTTAGGCTGAATTTTATGATATGGAATAGAAATGGAGATGTCAATCTTTTCCAGATCCTAAAACTTAGCACTTGGTGGGTATGTGGATGTTCAGAAATACATATACACATACATTTTAGATCCGGATCGATATACCTCTTTGCAAGACTTAAAAGTTTGATATCAATGTTAGCTATCGTTTTTCCCATAGTAGAGATGGATGATGGGGTAAGAATGGAGAGGCTGACACTGACATCAGGAAGAACCATATCCAATTCTATCTCTGACACTAGTTAGTGTGCGACCCTGGGCAATCGCTTAGCTTCTATTCAAGCAACTCCCAGGGACTTAATTGCTAAGTGATAGGCAAACCCTTATTTGCATAGGGGTGATTTCCTAGGCTGAGGGAAAAGGAGATCCTATGTATTTTCATATATTTGGGAGCTTATTCTGCTTGACCAATCTATATTCCTTCTTCTGAGGTTATTGGTACACATATGTGCACACATATATACACATACACACACATACACACACATACACACAGACACACACATACATACACATAGACACACATACGCACACACACATACGCACATCTTTGCTCTTCTGCTTGACAAAGAGAGAAATCATCTTTCCATCTTTCCCTCCATATTTCTCATTGCCTGAGCACTGGGTGAAATCAGTACATTTGACACTACTGGCTTCACCATCCAAAGGCAGGCTCAGGCTGTAATCACTTGCTGGGATATTTCTCATTTTAAGAGCGCCCCAAGAGCACCATTTGGAATTCACCAAATAAATCTCAATGCTCTACCACTCCTGTCATCTTGGCCACTACATACTAAATCACAGAACATGTCGGAAAAGTTAGTTTTGCTGCTGGTGCTTTTCCCTCCCAGTCTTTGGCCTTCTCCAGTGGCCTCTCCAACCCAAAGACATTATAGTTGGAAGAAGCCCATGCTTTTCAGAGGTCTGATCTTAGAATAACATCCCTTTAGGTGAGGCCACATGTGATGCAACACAAGTTGGGGTTAAAAGCTAAATATATAAAAATAAATGACTGAGTGGAGATGAGGAAGACAATAGGGAACGGATTGGGGATTTCATTGGTCTTTGAGAGCTTCCCAGAGCCCTGAGAGCCTAAGTGACTTACCCAGAGTCTCGCTGCTGGCCTCGATGGCAGAGCTTGAACCCCAGGATTCCTGGCTCCAAGGCTTGCTCTCTGTCCATTAGACACATACTACTTCTTGTCAGATCAATAAGAGTATTTCTCATTCCTCAACAAGCAAGAGACTGCTCCCTCATGGAAATTACCAAGGCAAGATGAACCTGTCCTCCTCCCACGAAGTATGGCATGAGCTGCGGTGAATGCGTCAGAGGGAATGAGAGATGGCTGGCGAGCTAAGAGACCAACTACAGCTGAAGCTGAAAAAAGCCGAAGCAGGAGACCTGTGTGAACCCAGGAGTGCGAGCAAGGACTTGAGGCCAGTGAATATGATTTGGCTAAATACTATCTTGTTTCTCTGTGGCCTCCTGG
>CM053626.1:331311197-331346950 GCA_028646595.1 Phalanger gymnotis | reverse complement strand
GGAAGGAAGGAAGGAAGGAAGGAAGGAAGGAAGGAAGGAAGGAAGGAAGGAAGGAAATGAAATGAAAAAAAAGAATTGGAAGTTTTAATGAACTGCGAGCTCATGGATTTCTATCTGAATGAGATGAGAAAAGATGTGACTTGATCAGGGACACCCTACTAGGAAGAGGCAATAGACAGAAGCCCAGTGCACACAGCATGGGTCCTGGACTTGAGTTCAAATCCAGCCTTGGACCCTTACTAGCTGTGTGATCCCAAACAGGTCATTTTAACCTCAGTTTTCTTAACTGAATTATGGGGTAATACTAATACCTACCTCCCAAGTTGCAAGGATCTAATGAGATAACACTTGTGAAGCAGCACTTAGCAGAATGCCTGGAACACAGCAGGCACTTAATAAGTGCCTGTACGAAAAGTGACCAAAGCAGAATTTGAAGCCCGGTCTTCCTGATGCTGAATCCAGATATAAGGGGTGGGTGGTAAAGTGACAAGTGTCTCAGGCTGGCAGGCTGCTTCTCCAAACTGTGAACTCCTCCAAGGCAGGGGTGGCTTTTGCCTTTCTTTTTGTCTCCAGTTCTTAGTCCTGCGGCCAGCATATAGTAAGTGCCTAATAAATGCTTGATGATTGACTGACTGAAGCAAATTTCTCTTCATTGTCTTCCTTGACCAACCTCACTTTTCCACAACTTCCTGGCATTGTCCTGCCCGCCTCAGGAAGCAAACGTGCTCCTTTTCCCCTCACCCCAATGACCTTTTCAACAATGGGAGGAAGGGGGTCAGCCTTTCCTGGCAGAGGGATATTCCAGGGTGAGAAGGCCACAGGACTATTTCATTGCTCCAGAATGAGACAGCAGCTGAGATGGGATTCTGAAATACCAGAAAGTCAGGAACAGAGCTGGGAGGAGAGTCTTTCTCTCCTCAGAACATGGAAATGGTGGGAATTTCAGGAGACATGGACGGGATGGGTAAGGATGGTCAGCGTCCCACCTGAAGCCCTCCCAATTAGCCTACAGTGGCTGCCTATAAGAGTGCCCGTCGGCCAGACGACATGCTCTGATCTTAAGTCTTTCTAAGTTTGGACCCAGCAATGTCACACAAAGTATACTCAATGCTGTCTAGCTCTTCATTGCTATGTGACCTTGTTCACTGCTCTCTAGCTAGAAATGCTGGTTGGAAGCCTTACTGATCTCCTGGGGATGGAGGGCGTGGGTAAAATCTGGTCTCTGGCACATGCCTAGACAACCTCTGATGGTATCATGCGCTGGGAAGATGCTGGGACACGCTTCTTGGAGACCAGAGTCCTGGAGCATCTGATGGCATTCTCTATTGCTCCATCATAGTGTTGGGAGGAGCCTTTTCTGCTCTTTAAGAGAGTCTGACCGAGCAAGGTTTGGTGGCCTTTTCCTCTAAGGGGAAAAGACTCGGTCACAGTGCTGAAGGGAAAGGGGGCCTAGTGCCACCTTCTGCTTGCCCCGCCCCTTTCCTTCGGCCATAGGGCTCTGAGAAACAGGTCTGGGTTTCTGACCCTCCCATTTGTTCTTTTCCATCCTGAGGCTATTATTATCTCCAGGAACTTGAGCAACAGAGGTTGGGAGAATGGAACTGAATGGAATGAACAGAGAGGCCCAAACCCGGGTTCATTTCTTGTGGCTCCGTGAGCTGAGGAGCTGAGGAGAAGGACAAGATGCGGAGACCCTCCCCTTCTATACACGGCATCCTCAGCTGGGAGGGGAGTCCACCTTCAGAGAAGGAGGACGAGAAGCTCGAGGTATGGGCAGAGGCTTGGTGGTGCATGTGACACTCACCAAAAACATAGATTTAAAAAGGTACAGAGCATGGACATAATAAGAATGTGGTACCGACCTATGGAAATAATACCAGGGATGCTGGAGGTCAAAGTACACTGAGGTAATAAGGAAGGAAGGAAGAGAACAAACATTTACAAAGCACCCACTGTGTGCCAGGAACTTCACCAGCGCAGTCTCAGTCTATCCTCATGACAAGCCTAAGAGGTGGGGCTGATGATCCCTCTTACAGATGAGGCAAACAGGGCTACGTGACTGGTCCAGGGCCACACATCTTTCTGACTCCAGGTCTAGCCCTCTATCCATTGTACCACTTGGCTGCCTCAGAGGAAGCTGAGGACAATGAAACTCTGTGTGAGTGAGTGAGTGTGTGTGTGTGTGTGTGTGTGTGTGAACAAGGAGGACCAGACACATTTAGGACATCAGCTTAGGGTAGATGGGCTAACAACTGAGGAGACAAAGGTCAGACTGCTTACTTTTTATTTTTCTCTGCGAAAGAAATGGTCTTTGAACTAAAGACAGCAGTATAAAAACTATAAAAAGAAATAATAGAAGATAAATTGCCCTGGATAAGTATGGAGACAGTAAGGGAGTATTCAGTTCCTTTGGTCAATTCAAGTCTCTGGACCAAATGAATTTATTAATGAGTACTGAAAGAATTGGGAGGTATATATGGTGGAAGCCTCAGTGA
Organism: Phalanger gymnotis; assembly: GCA_028646595.1. Lineage (NCBI taxonomy): Eukaryota > Metazoa > Chordata > Mammalia > Diprotodontia > Phalangeridae > Phalanger > Phalanger gymnotis. Next base: position 331,344,455 of record CM053626.1, on the reverse strand, counting down.
AAGATCATGGAATACGGGACTGGTAGGACAAGGCTGAAACTCAACAAAAGTTGTTCCAGGAGAGAGACGGACAGATAGACAGATAGACTGAGTCAGAGAGTCAGAGACAGAGAGACACAAAGACAGACATACAGAGAGACAGAGTCAGAGAGACGGAGACACACACAGAGACAGAGATAGAGATACACAGAGATACACAGAAACAGATGGAGAGACAGACACCCAGACACCCAGAGACAGACCAATGGAGTCAGAGAGAGTGACGGACAGTCAGAGACAAGAACACACGCGCACGCACGCGCGCACACACACACACACACACACACACACACACACACACACACACACAGACACAGACACAGACACAGACACAGACACAGGCAGGCAAAGAGACAGAGTCTAGACTATGGGCCAGTAAGAGGGAACTCCATTTCTGGGACTACTCTAGAATGGATCAAAGCAGTGGCAAGCATATAAAGGGAAGAGTGATGACAAAGTCAGGACGGCTTCATCCAAAACAGAAGAGCCTTGTTTTCTTTTGTGACTGGGTTACTAAATGGGAGCCAAAGGGAAAGTTATAGAAATAGTTTGTCTAGATGTTAGCAAAGCACTTGCAGAGTGTCTCAATCCATTTTTGTGGATAACATGGAGAGATGTGGACCCGAGGCAATAATATATTCAAAATTGCTTGGAATTAGTGGAGCGGCTTGACTTAAACATGAATTTAGCTACTACTCATCAATGTCCCCGTGGCAAGAGGTCTCTAGTAGAGTGTCCTAAGGATCTGTGCTTGGCCTAGTGCCAGCTGACAGCTTTAGTCATGACGGCACACTCGTCATGTTCAGAGGTGTCAGCCAGCTGGCAGAGAGCTAAGACGAGGCAGGCTGCAATAAAGACCTGAACTACAATGGGCGTTGGACAGATCAGATTGGGATCATGTTTGTTACCAGTAACGGTCGTCAGCTTTCCAAAAATGGAGCGTGCGCCTTGGGGGCTGATGGGCTCTCTCTGTTTGTCAAGTACGTTCTATTTGTTCGTGGGCTCACTGGCTGCTCTAGCTGCCCAGTCCAGAGAGATTTGAGGAGTGGGCTTTCTTGGGCCTGCTGATAGTGGGCAGGTTCATTTTTAGAGGGTTATTGGTTTAGTTACCACTAAAGGCTGATATTGTGGGTCCCCCATGGGAGAAGAGGAGAGGGCAAGCATCTCATTCTCCTGGCTCCCACCTCTTGAAGAGCACCTTCAAGCTCAATTTGTGACTTGCCAGATGGAATCATAGACGTTTGGGGATGGCCAAGAGGCGAGAGTTCACCTACCCTGATTCCCTCCTTTTATGTGTCAGGATCCCAAGGCCCAGAGGCGAAGGGACTTACCCAACAGCACACAGCCAGATCTGAGGCTACCGCCCAGACATCCCGACTCTGACTTCCACGGTCTTTCTACTCTACCCCTCATAATGTCCCCCACCTCCTCCACCTCAATACAGCAGAGGAAATTTCTAGCATTAAAAACAAATCAAACAAAAAAATGAAAGAACTCCTGGTTGAGGTACACGTTCCAATATTTCATTACATCAACTCAAGTGTGTCATCCACTGTTTGGAGAAGATTAGAACTTGGAGATGAGTCCCAAATCTTATTTTCAGCATCACCTTTCGCTATGGCACTGAAACCTGTCTGATTTTCACCGGCACAATGCAAAGTGATTTCCCTGCATACAAATGCTCTGGTGAAGACAAAAACCCAGATGTAGCCGGAGGCCTGTGGGGACTACTGAATTCAACACCGAAAAGAAAAAAAAAGTGGGTGGGGGGGTAGAAATTAACTAGAGTTTTGAAATAATTACAGAACAATTTTGTGGCCAGAATTTATATGGAAAAGATGGATCTGATTGTATTTGACATCTTATTTCTTTTGTTATTTTCCTCCTGTGTGAAGCTGTGATTATCTCTCTTAACCTCCTAATGTGAGAATTATATTTGAGCAATTGCCTCTCCGGTAACATTGATGAAAATGAATTTAGTACTGCAGCAGTCCGCCTCTCTGCTGGCCCTTGAATGATTTTGGTTTTTTAGTTGTTTTTTTTTTTACAAAACCTGTTTTCATGGAGTATGGATTATTTACCTCCAGCCCTGTTACTTTACCTTCCCGAGGGCTGTACCGTCAAATTTTCCAGACAATGCCCACCTATTTATACATCTCCCCTTTTGTTGCAAAATGCAGATAGGCAGCCACCCTTTCATTGACAGATAGTGCTATTAAAGCTGTAACCTCACTTAGGAATAACGGAATACTCTATTAGGCAGTAAGTATTAAAGCCAATACTGAGCTGTTGTTCTTTCAGGGTCTATATCCCAATGTGAATGCAACACAAAAGGCTTTTCTTTGGACCCTCACAAAGGACTTTTCAAGGGGCCATAATTATTGTATTTCATATCTATAATCAGTTCTATTATACACACATATCCATACAGATCTATATATGTACGCATATAAAGCCTCTGTATGGATGGATGTGTATCTATACCTGACATAACATGTTTATGCATGTATATGTATGTATGCATTTACTGCCTTTAGAGATCAGAACCACCCCATAAGAAAGGTGTCCTTAACTAAGCCTTCTGCCAATGCTGGATTGGCACTCTGGGGGCCAGTGTCTGCTGCCTGGTGCAGGCTCATCTTCAAAACTGAAGGGGAAGAAACATAAAATTGAGTTTGGGTCTTTAAGATGCCCTTTGCGTCCTCAGCATCCCACTGGCAAGGCAGCCACAGTCACCTTCCTTTCATACTGCACAACTCCCAGAGGTTCCCCATCACCTTCTAATTGGCTCCTTCTCCTGTCTCCTTGCTTGTCTATAGATTTCAAATTGCCCCATGCTCTGCTCCTGGTGATGTCCCTTCATCAGTCATTCCCCATGTTCTTTCCCATTCCCTTTTATCTCCCCAAAGGACATCGTTGGAACAGCCTCTTTCCCCTTCCCTGACAAACTTTTCCTCTATATACACTGGTAGACTTGATGCATTTCCCTGTTAAAAGCATGTGCTAAAAGGGACATGACCAAACAAAGCAAAAAAGCCTTATGTTCCAAAGGCCTTTAGGGATTTTCTCTATGTGATCCCATAGATGTTGGCCTCCTATCCCTGGGCTCCTCATCACCCTTCCCCTTCCCCTCAGAAAACAAGTCCGTGGAAGACTTCCAGCTTCCATTCCCCATAGTCTTTGCAGACTACTGCATTCCTGTGGATCTCCTGCTCCTCTAAGTCCTACAATATTTACACTCCTCTGGCTATGTATCCTGGCCTCCTTGGAGCTAGGTCTTCTCAAATGGATCCATTAACTTAGAATTTGGATGCTTCACCCAATGCTGCTGACCACAAGGCACCTATACTACATCTGCCCATCTCACGTACCTCTCGTCTATCCATATCTCGCCCTAAGGTCACCATGGGAGACTCCCCCAACATGGGCCTCCTGAAATGGTAAATTGACCAGTGGGGCATTAGTTCGACCTCATTCTGGACATTTAAGTAGCTTATCTCCTTTTTCATCCATATATTTCCCTGATAACATCATTCACCCTCTCCCTCCCCCTCCATTTCTTCAATGTTACTTATTTGTTATACTTAGAGGCTCTGGTCAACTCCCCACTCCCCCTGAAACTCTCACAGCCTCACACCAATGCCAGTGGGATATTGAACAAAAGATATTATTCACAAAAGTTTTTTTTTTTCCTGTGAGGTTAGTTAGCCCGAACTTCTTTTGAGTGGTCCTCCTCTCTCTCCCTCTCCCTCTCCCTCTCTCTCTCTCTCTCTCTCTCTCTCTCTCTCTCTCTCTCTCTCTCTCTCTCTCTCTCTCTCTCTTTCTCTCTCTCCTAGGAGGCTCTGAAATGTCCCAGAGGCTTGATGCCCACATAAAGATGTCATATTCAAGCACGAGCATCTGAAGGACCTCACTATTCATTTATTTACTTTAAAACTCATTTCAAAATCTTGGCAGATTTCCTTAATTTGTGGCCCTCTTTGCATTTTCACTGTTCGATGTCCCCAGGAGGACTTTGCTTAGTTTGGTCTTTCTGCAATCTTTTCAAAGGCAGTTTTTACATAGACTGCTTTTAGGAGGCAATACAGCTCATGATCCTCATCTATAAGACTTTATAAACAAGTTCATAATCTTGACTAGTGTTGACTTTATATGGCTTTCGCTACACTCAGCGACTGAGTCAAATATTTGCAGACTGAGGCGTTTTAATGCAATTTTAATCTCTATTATGGCAATTGAATTGTGTAGGTTAAAGTTCTACATGGAATTATCCTAGTTTCTATTTATACTCTTTCTTTTATCCATTATCCATTTTTAATTATCAATAAATTATTTGAATAAGTCAGAATAAGCCGGGACACTTAAACACTTTACGAGTATTATATCATTTTATCATCACAACAATCCTAAGATACAGCTGCTATTTCATTCAATCATGAAAGTCATGTCCAACTCTTTGTGACTCCTTTGGAGAGTTTCTTGGCAAAGATACTAGAGAGGCTTGTCATTTCTTTCTCCAGCACATTATACAGATGAGGAAACTGAGGCAAACAGGATTAAGTGACTTGCCCAGAGTCACACAGCTGGGAAGTGTGGGAGACCCGATTTGAACTCAGGAAGATGAGTCTTCCTGACTCCAGGCTCAGCGCTCTGTGCACTCTGGCGCCCCCTAGCTGCCCCATTGCTATTGTCATCTGCATTTTACATGAGAAGCAACTGAGGCTGAGCCATTACATGACTTCAAAGGGCTGCATCCAAGGAGAATCTGAGGCAGGTTTTCCACGCAGTGATTCCCAACTCTAGGTCCAGCCTTCCATCCATTGTGCTGCTGAGGATTAAACTGTTTCAATTGAGTGCACTGACTTGTACTTATTTTTATTCTGGTTTGTACTAATTGTTATCTTTGCAGGGGCACTGATGAACAAAGACAGAAAATTCAAGTATGGATCCAATGATAATGATGTATTTTTTCCTGTATGCTGAGTTATAATCAATATACTTTTGGTGATGTATGTTCAGTGCCTGATCTTTCCCTCAAAGGAAGGATTCATTATATATATATCGTGTGTGTGTGTGTGTGTGTGTGTGTGTGTGTGTGTGTGTGTGTGTGTGTGTGTGTGTGTATTCTATGCATCTAACAAGCCCTTAGCCTCTCTCCTCCTTTCTGGATCCGCAATTCCCAATATATTTCTCTACATCCTCGCTTAGTCCCACTTCGTGTTGAAGTCACCACATATCAAACTGCATGCTGACTAATCTTCATAGAATTTGTCCACTTTTTCATTCTCTGGTACAAATGCTGGTGCATAAGCTGAATTCATTTTCATTGTGATCTTTTTGGCAAATACTGGTGAACAATACAAGGCGGCATATCCTGCCAAATCACGTTTCATCTTTGAGTGCATAATTAATATTAATAATACCTAACATTTATATAACTTTTTGAAATTTTCAAAGCCCTTCACAAATATTAACTCATTTTGTCCTCACAATAGCCCTGGGAAGTAGGCACTATTATGATACCCAGTTTAAAGATGAAGAAACTGGGACAGCCATGAACTTCCTGAGGCTGGATATGAACAGAGGTCTTCCTTACTCAAGATCCTGTGTTCTGTCCACACACCAATTCCTTAATTTGCCTCTCCAAGGAGATCCTGTGAGTCATCTTTTCATTCATCTGCAACTTCCATTTTTTATTTTTTAATTTATAACAAGAATTTAAATGTGGATGTATTTGAGTTGCCCAGGAGTATGTTCTCTCATTGATGGACATTTAATTTAGATCCCAATATTCCAATCCAGTTTTCTAGGTGATCTGACACTTGGTCCCTCTGCCTCTAATTTCACTACTCTAACACTATCCCAATGGAAGAAGAGAGCCACCTAGGACTAGCGGTTTCTCTTTATTTCCTTTTCTTTTTTCATGGATTGCCACGGCCAAGGATTCATCCCTAAGATAGAGCCCATTAAGGATCATAGGTACCATTTTCCCAGTCTTTTAAGGTTTGCAAATCTTTTCCAAAGGTAATCTTTTTTGATGATGATTCTTTCCAGTCTTGGCCAGTGGCCCAAGCAGGATGTCTGCTGTAGCAGAAAACTATGCACGGCCTCTGTGGCCACAATGAAACATCCCAGTGGAGTTTTATGGTGGGGATAATATTTTAATTGGGGCAGCCAGGTAACACAGTGCACAGAGCGCTGGGCCTGGTCAGGAACACTTAAGTTCAAATCTGGCCTCAGATACTCACCAGTTATGTGACTCCGGGCAAGTCACTTAACCCTGTTGGCTTCAGTTTCCTTATCTGTCAAATTAGCTGGAGAAGGAAACCACTCCAGTATCTTTGACAAGAAAATCCCAAACGTGACCATGAAGAGTGAGACATGACTGAACAAATATAATTCCCTTTTTAAAATATGACTGAAGTGGCACCAAGAGAAGCTCATTGACTTGTACATAATCCTATAACTAGGGAAGGTGGGATTTGACCTCAGGTCTTTCCTTCTCTGCATCCAGTGCTGACTCCTAAGTACTCACTACCCCAAAGGGGCACAAGCTACTCTGCAACAATAATGGCACCTGTCTTTAGGTTTCCAAATCACTTTCTGGGTGTCTCCCTGTTTGATTCTATTCTTAGCCTCCTTTTGAAGCTGTAAGCAGCCTGAGGGACGATCAATGACTAGGAAAAGAAAGGAAAACAGGAAGCTTAATATGGATGGAGAACAATACTTTGTTCTTCTAGGAAGAATTTCGTTCAGAAAGTTATTGGGGATTTTGTGGAAAGTTTCTTGTTTCACTGGGTGCCTTTCACTAGTTTTATATCATCATGTCTTCACTGTGTTTAATAATGTCATAGGATGCCTAGGAATGTAATAGTAATAGTTTATATTAATAGGTGTTTGGAAAAGATTGACCTCTGGTTGATCCTGACCCCAAACCTAATGTTCTGTCCCTTGCACCTCTCCAGAGGGCCTCCGCTCCCTGGAGAACATCACACCAGAGCTGGATGACTTGTGGTTGGCCAAGTTGGAACAGCTCTTCTCTTTCACATAAAGGCTAGGGTATATGGCCACTGAGTGTCCTTTCAACTTGGAGATTCTGTAATTCAGGTTCATTCCAGGAATTAAGAAGATGGTGTGATCATTCCATTGAGAGAGATCATCTTTCCTCTCCAGAAATAAATCTTAGCATATTTTTAAAAAATCTATTGTGTTTGATTACCATGGTCTTTCTAGCCTTGGCCTCAATCAGAACAGAAAACTGTGAATGGACTTCGTGGCTAACCAAGACATTTGGTAGAGTACACATCACTTTTATTCACATGACCTTTCTGAGCTGTTAAGAGTCATCTGAGAGTGGTGTGTTTGTGTGTGTACATGTGTATGAGTGTGTGCCTCTCTGTGTGTGTACACGTGTGTGTGTGTGTATGTGTGTGTATGGGTGGTTGGAGAAAGCAAGATTTGCCTCTGCTGGACCTAGAATCAGGAAGCTCTATGCTCAAGTCCTACTTTATAGGTGGTAATGAGCTTTGTGACTGGTCATGTCATCTATTGAGGGTGATTTGTAAAATGGGAACCATCACACCACATATATATTGTGGAACATTTTATACTATTTTATATCATTTTTAATTTCAACCAGACCCAGAGCCTGAATTAATGAGCAACTGGAAGAAGATCCAGGACCTGGGCTTCTTTGTTCTCTAAAGTTTGCTCAGGAAATACCCTTACCACTGTCAACAAGGCCAGATCAGCCTGACCTAAGGACATTCTTTCCCCTGTTAGCCATTAAAGGATGAGACCCTAACCCTAAGAAAGACTACCTCATTTAATATTAACTACCTTTGTCAACATTCTTTACAACCCTATTCCATTAAGGAAATCTTCTTCTTGTATCATGGTTAAACATACATGGGGGTCATAAAAAATGAGGTAACACAGGCTTGCTGGGTCTGCTAAAATAACGTATATAAGTTTTCTCTTTCCTTTGTTCAGACAGCCAGAGCTTATGTTCTGACTCCTTGTACGTACAAGTAAGCTACCTTAGCTATGCTTCAAGGAAAAATAATAAACAACATGGATTTTTCTATCACCTAGCTTATTTGCCTTCTTCAACCAAACTTTCAGGTTTAACAATATACAGTGCTTTGCAAACACCTAAAAATATGAACCATTACTATTAGTATACATTCCTATGCATCCTGTGACATTGTTAAACATAGTGAAGGTGCGATGATATAAAACTAGTGAAAGGCACCCAGTGAAACAATTCCCAATAATTTGCTGAACCAAATTCTTCCCAGAAGAACCAAGAACTGTTCTCCTTCCGTATCAAGCTTCCTATTTTCCTTTTATGGGTGAGTGTCTTTACAGCAATTGCAGCCAACAGTACTAGAACCTCTTATTGAGTGCTATGTATTGTCTCATTTGACCTCCTAAACAAATCTGTTGCGTGAGTGTAGAGAAAAAAATCATGGACTCCATATCTTCACTTCAACAGACAAAGAAACTGAAGTGGAAAGATGTTAGTTCATTTGTTCATGGTCACTGGGCCAGTAAATGGAAGGGTAAGGATTCAAACACTTCCTCTCACATCTCTATGCTTACTATGTCTTCTGTCCACTCATTTATTCATGCATTCAGGTGACAAGTGCTTATTAAGTGCTCATAACATGTCAGGCATTGGGTTTGGTTCTGGAGATTCAAAAGCAAAAAACAAATACTTTCTGCCCACAAAAGACCCTTTCTAACGGAGGAGACGATACGTGCATAATTAAGTATGTACAAGACTTATATTCAACAGTGTAGTCTTTCAGTCTGAATACTATTTGCCAGGCACTGTATTAAACATTGGGGATACAAAGAAAATCTTAAGATACTCCATGCCCTCAAGGAGCTTACACTTTATTGATGAAGACAACCTGAAAACTGCTGTGTATAATCAATTGGACATGATCAACAGAGGAAAGACATTAGCATTAAGTGGAACTACAGGAAAGCAGAAAGTTGGGGAACAATTTTTACTGCCAGTGTTTCTGATAAAGGCTTTATTTCTAAAATATGTAGAGAACTGAGTGAAATTTATAAGAACGTAAGTCATTCCCAAAAGATAAATGGTCAAAGAATATGAACAGGCAGTTTTCAAATAAAGAAATCAAAGCTATCTATAGGCATATGAAGAAGTGCTCTAAATCACTTTTGATTAGACAAATGCAAATTAAAACAACTCTGAGGTACCACCTCACACCTATCAGATTGACTAATATGGCAAAAAAGGAAAATGATAAATGTTGAGACGATGTGGGAAAATTGGAACACTAATGCATTGTTGGTAGAGTTGTGAACTGAATCAACCATTCTGGGAAGCAATTTGGAAATATGCCCAAAAGGCAATCAAATTGTGCATACCCTTTGATCCAACCATACCACTACTAAGTCTGTATCCCAAAGAAATCATAAAAAAGCAAAAAGTACCCACATGTACAAAAAAAAAAAACATTTATAGCAGCTCTTTTTGTGGTGGTAAAGAACTAGAAATTGAGAGGATGCCCATCAGTTGGGGAATGGCTGAACAAGTTGTAGTATGTTATTGTAATGGAATATTTCTGAGCTATAAGGGATGATGAGCAGGTGACGTGTTGGTAAGCAAAATGGGCTCTTAATTTAATAAGTGCCCTTAAAAAGTTTGGCTTGTTTCCTTTGAGTAATTCAGTGTATTTCATTGAGCCTTACTAGGTGCTAAGCCCCAGGTGTGGAACCTATGTGGGTATGGATTGTGACTGGGGTGGAGCCCAAGGTGGGGCTGGCTAAGGGGAGGTGCTAACGCCAGAGCCATGCCCTATTAGGTGTTAACCTAACCTATGTGGATGTGAACCTCCCAGGGTCCTAAGGGGAGGGGCTAACGCAAGAGCCAATCATAGCAGCCTAAGTTCTGGTCATTCAGATGACGTTTGATGACGTCTGAAGCCCTATAAGAAGAGAGGACAGGGCCATTTGTGCAGAGCTCTTACTTGTGCTGGTGTGCTGATGCAGAGACACTGGGCAGCTGTAGCTAAGGGCCTTCCAGCTTGTAACCCGGATGCTGGGACTTTGTTGAACTCTGGTAACTATGTATTGGGATTTGAATCAGACAAGGTCTGTCTGTTGATGTTTGTAATTTGTTTGTATTTTGCTCTGAAGTTCAGGGTGCTGGTCTTTTTCCCCTGAACTAAGTGAATTGTATTTGTATGCTGATTAAAGTAAGCTTGTTAACCTCTTAACCTTGCTTTCCTTAGTTAAGCAAATCAAAAGAATCTGTGCTTTGGCAGCTTTCTGGGTGCTGGTTGTAGGTGGATCTTACACCCCCACAGAAGCTGCTAGCTGGATTGTTGAAACAGGTGGATTACAGAAAAACCTGGAAAGACTTATATGAACTGATGTTGAGTGAAGTGAGAAGAACCAGGGGAACTTTATACACAGTGAGAGCAACATTGTGCAATGATCATCTTTGATAGACTTGGCTCTTCTCAGTAATACAATGATCTAAGACAATTCCAAAAGACTCATTATGGAAAGTGCTATCCACATCCAGAAAAAGAACTATGGAATCTAACTGTAGATCAAAGCATACTATTTTTCACTTTTTTGTTTTTTTCTTTCTGTGGTTTTCTCTTTTTTTCTTATTCTTCTTCTACGACATGGCTAATGCAGAAATATTTTCAATATAATTGTACATGTATATCCTACATAAAATTGCTTGCTGTCTTGGGGATGGAACAGAGGGTGGGAGGAAAAAAAATAGAATTTAAAATCTTGTGACAACCAATGCTGAAAACTAAGAAAGAAAGAAAGAAAGAAAGAAAGAAAGAAAGAAAGAAAGAAAGAAAGAAAGGAAAGAAAAGAAAATGAATGTTAAAAATTGCCTTTACATGTAATTGGAAAGAAAATAAAGTATTTTTTTAAAAGAGGAATTGGAAAGTAGATGGAAGGTAACTTTAGAAAGGAAAACTGGAAGTTCCTAGGACAGTCATGTGGAGTATTAGAATCAGGAATAAAGGAGAGGCTGTGTATTCCCTTGTAGAGCAGGACATTTTTTCCCTGAGGAAGGACTAGTTGCTGCTAAGAATTTGTGACCGGAATGGGGGAACAAGGAGTGAATATTTCATAGGATGGTAGTCAGTACTCTTGAACTTTCCATATCCTGGGACAAAGCCCCAGTATGTTCAGCCTAGATTTAACATTGGAGATAAGCTGGGGTTGTGATTGTAGGGAAACTTGAACATATAAAAATGTAGCCTGCCCTTGGCCTTACTCACAGAGGGAGGAGGAAGACTTAGAGGAGGGGACTGACCAGTCAGAGGGCTGTCACCTAGATTTCAAGTTTTACCCTGACCTTGACTTTTAAGTCAAAAGGACTTGCATCGATCAGTCAGTCAGCTACCGTATATTAATCATATACTAGATACCAGGCACTGTACTAAATGCTGGGGGGGAGGGGGGAGGAAGGAGAAAGGAAAGAAAAAAATTGGGGAAAAAGAGAAGAAAGTGCCAAAGGGAAGCCATTGGGAACAGCAAGAAGACACTAGAGAGGAGATATCAAATTTCTTCCCCTTACTCTCTTTCAGAAAGTGTCATTCCCAATAGCAATGTTATAATATATGTTAAGAGAAATCCACTCCCTTGGTTTTCAAATCATTTAAATTTAACTCAGTCAAATACTGCTGCAAAACACCATTAACTATCTACCCTCAGTTCCCCAGGAGCCTGGTTTTTGAAGTTGTTTTTACTTGGAATCAGAAAGTTGCCTTATGCTAAAGGTAAATAAATTGTCACTTCAAAAGAGGCAAGGTCAGAATGAGCCAAAGAAGTCATAATATTTGCATCAGTTCTAAAAGAGGAGAAATATGCTCTCTCTCCTCCCTAAGGAGAAAGGAAAGACATTTAGAAAAAAGCACCAGTGAGGTATGTCCCGGCTAAGTTACATTTCCAAACGTGATTCTCCTCTATTGGTCTCCCATCCTCCATCACTTCTTTCCAATGTAGATAGAAGAAAGTGCCTAAGGGTAAGATAAATGAGTGAGGAAAATAGAGATATGCAAAGGCAAAGTGACTAGGAGCCTTTCTCATCTCATGAATGAAGGCCTGCCTTTTTAGAACATCAAAGAGGAGGGAAAAGATCCCTCACCAAGGGTATCAAAACCAATTCCTATAAAATGAGAGACATTGACATTACTGTACTGGAAAGAAAAAGATAGATTTGTCCAATGCTGTCACTGAATGCAAATCTGTCTTGAGTCAGGACAAGGCAGGCACCTGTTAGAATCAGTGTCTGTGTCAGCATCAGCATCTGCCAATGTCAGTGTCAATGTCAGTGTCTGCCAGTATCAATATCAATAGTGTCGATATCAGTGTCAGCATCAGCATCACTGTCTGCCAATGTCAGTGTCAATGTCAGTGTCTGCCAGTATCAATATCAATAGTGTCAAAATCAGTGTCAGCATCAGCATCGCTGTCTGCCAATGTCAGTGTCAATGTCAGTATCTCCAGTAGCATCATCAATGTCAGTGTCTGCCAATGTCATTAGTGTCAACATCAATGTCAGCATCAGAATCAGTGTCAGTGTCTGCCAGTGTCGGCATCAATGTCAATGTCACTGCTTAATCTCCAGACATAACAAGCATAGGTTGGGAGGGAGATGGGAAGGAGTATCCTGGAGATGTCACACTTACCCCTCTATTGACTCTTATGGGTTCTGGTGGAATAAAGGCATCATTCCCAGCCAGAGGGTAATCATGCTGCCCATGTCAGAAAATATAAACATGAAAGGACGAGAGCATACCTATAATTCACCTCAATTTAACATTGAATTAATTGGTAAATAAATGGGGAAAAAGGTATTAAGCATTAACTATGTGCGAAGAACAGTCCTGAGCACTGTGTTAATAAATTTTAAAAGCAAAATAGTACCTGCTTTCAAGGAATTTGCATTCTAATGATTTCCAGATCATAGATTCATAACTGGAACATTAAGCATATCCACCTACCTGAGGCCTTTCCTCATCTTCTTGGCTGGTTAGTTGACTTACCTCCTCCCTCTATTACCTTATATATCTTCAACTGACATATTTTCTATCTATTTGTACTTATTTCTGTATTGTTTCATATGTGTTGTACACATTGTTTCCCTTTGGAGAATGTGATTTCCTTGAGGGAAGGAATGCTTTCATTTTTGTATTTAAATGCTCAGTGCTTGGCAGTCCCTGGCACATGGTGGATGATTAATGAATTCTTATAGATTGATTAGAAAGGCTCTCAGAGGCCAGCTAATATGCCCTCCTCATTTTAGACATGAAGAACTGGACAAGTAACTTGTGCAGTGTTACACATAAAATAAGCATTAGATGTTGACTTTGATGCCAGCAGAGTCATAATTTGAAACCAGGTCTTCTGACTCATTGGTTGTGCATTTAGAGGCCTAGTATTTAAATTCTACTTTTGATTCTTCCACGCCGTATGACCTTGAGCAAGTCACTTATGCTACCTATGTCTCAGTTTTCTTATCTGTGAATTGAGGAGGGTGAACTACGTGGTCTCTGAGGCTCTTTCTCTGATATGATTGTAATCCATCACTCATAGGATAATAATTGCTAGTGTTCACACAGCTTTTGGAAAATATTTCCAAATTGCTTTCCAGAAGTGGTTGGACCAGTTCACAGTTCCACCCAAAGTACATTATCATACCTATTTTCTCCTTGCTTCTTCTACATGTGATGTTTTCAATATTTTTTGGTTGATTCTACCAATCTAATGGGTGTGAGATGGTTCCTCCAAATTGTTTTAATTTCTGTTTCTCTAATTTTTGGTGATTGAGAATATTTTTCCATGTGACTGTTAATAACCTAATTTTCTTCCCTGAAACTTGCCTGTTCTTAGCCTTGATCATTTATCGAATGGTGAATGGTGTTTTTTTTAATTTTATAAATATGTATCGGTTCCCTGAATACTTACAAATGAAATCTATCAGAGAAGCTTTCTGCAAAGTGCTCCCTCCTCTCAATTTCTTGCTTCTCCTAATCTTGGTGGAATTGGTTTTGTTAGAACAAAAAATTTTTAATTTTATTTAATCAAAATTGTTCATTTTTATCTCCTTTGGAATTATCTATCTCTTGTTTGATTGTGTACTCTTCCTCTCTCCATAGTTTGAGAAGTAATTTCTCCTGTGATTCTCTATTTTTTTATGATTTTTCACCCTTTCTGCCCAATTATGGTTCAAAGGTTAAATTTGAACATAGGCTACCTTAACTCCAGAGTAAGTGCCCTTTCCAGTGAATCTTTAGATTGTACCATGCTATCTCCCTATAAATTGAATCCAACCAGGCTGAGAGACCTTGGACCCCATTAAGCTTGGGGAATGATTCATATTATGTACACACACACACACACATACATACACACACACACATGCACATGCTAAAATCTACCCTAAGCACACTGAGCTGCTTGAAAGCAATGTCCTTGCTGGGATTCAGCAGAAAACTGCTCATCATACCCAGACAGCAGAAATGGCTTTTGCCTTTTGCAAAATGCCACTCAGGAGGGAAGACATCCATAGACACTAATGAAAATTAATGTAGTGACTCCAAAAAGCTATTATAAATGATTTAATTTACAGCAAAGATCATGAAAGAGAAGCCATGTAAACAATATAACTCAAACACACTAAATTCAAAATCCGAAGCCCATCTAGAAATTAGAATGATGGTGCATATTGGTGTCAATTGCCCCAAGTGAAAAAGCCGCAGTGAGTCTGATGATCGCACAGCTGCTTTTCAAATGGTGCCTATATTATAGAGCTCATTTGGCAAACTGTTCCCATTTGCAAAACGGCCCTTGTGCTCTGAAGCCCTGTCCACTTCTGAAGTGGTAATAGCAGAGTGACAGAAACCTTCAAGGAAAGGGCATGAAGAATCACATCCTCATTAGACCACTGAAGACAATTAACTCAGTTTTCAGAACCATAAATGGGGGTTTCTAGGCCAGTGACCAATGAGTAGAAATACTACTGAATTAAATCAATCTTTAGAAAATGCCAAAGGATAGTCTGTCTTCAATGATATTCTTACTATGCCAAGAGAATGGGAGGAAGGTCCCAGAAAGTTCAATGGACCCTTTAGGAAGGATTTATGTGAGCACTTAGCCAAGAGACACATAGGATGACACAGCATGGATGTATTACAATCTAAATAATAATAATAATAATTTATATAGCATTTTGAGGTTTGCAAAGCACTTTACAAATGTTAACTCATTTGAGCCTCACAATAATGCTGGGAGATAAGTGCTATTATTACCTCCATTTAACAGATTGGAAAACTAAGGTAGACAATGGTCAAGAGACTATCCCAGGACAGGCCGGTTAGTTAATGTCTGAGGCTGGATTTGAACTCGACATTTCCTGACTCTATCTACTGCAGCACTATCTAGGTAGCAGTTTCTAGGCAGTGCCTCGCTGCCTCCTGCTATTGGAGGGAGTCTATACTAAAAATGGATTTTTTTCTGGTTCAAATCCATAGAGAACCATAGGTTATTCATCTTTTGAAAGATGGCTATTACCAACACTATATCGGCACTTAGCACAGTGCCTGCACGTAGTGAATGTTTAATAAATATTATGAAGTCATTGATTGACAACATCAAGAAATCTCTAACTTGTGCCAACATAAGCAAACAAACTATGTAGTCCATTAGAAGACATTATTAAGCATCTTGTCTTCTCACGTCTTGGAAAGACACAGGAAGCGAACAGAACTCATTCCCACTTTGGTAGAAGCTTATTGACTCTACTAATCTTGAATGAACACAAATGGTCATAATAGTTCTGAAGCAGATATAGCCATTTTCAGAAAAGTCAGTCTGTAACATGAATATTATAAGGTTTCTTTTTCTAATTCAGTGAAATATTTCTTTAAGGAGTCAATTTCATGCTATCATTCATGTGTGTAACACTTTCACTAAATGATCAAGTGTGCAAATATTCATGTGCTCCAAATAAGTGTTAATAATCAACAGGAAAATGAAAACAAACTTCTGACTTTCAATGTCACCTCAATCAGACAGGCAAATAAGACAAAAAAGGAAAACGGTATTTGCTGAAGGGACTGTGGGAGGAAAGGAATATTTATCCACTGAAGGTGGAGCAGTGAATCCATCCAGCCCTTCTCAAAAGCAATTGGGAGACATGCCCCAAATGTCACTAAGCTCTGCATACCCATTGATCTCTAGGTGCTATTATTAATCATAAAACCTGGAAGAGATCAAAGAAAAAGGAAAATGACCCATTGACAAAAAGCATCTAGAGAAGCTCTTTTCCTAGCAGTCAAGAGCTACAAACAAGGTGGGTGCTAATCAAGAGGGAAAGGCGGAACAAATTTTGCTAAATGTGATGAAAAATTATCATGCCATAAGAAATAATGGGCTCAGAGAAACTTGGAAAATCTTGTGTGAACTGATGCAGAGTGAAGTCTGCAGAACCAGGAGGTCAATTCACATGGTGATCACATTAATCTGAAGGAAAATAGTTCCAAAAAGTGATAAAGGATCAAACTTCCTCTTGGTGGACAGTGATGGACTGTAAGTGCAGAATGAGACACACATTTCTAGATATAACAGATTTTGTTTTATGCTAATTTATTGTAAGATGATACTGTTGCTTTTTGTTATTGGAAAGCAAATTGTGGGACAGTAATGAGGCAATCATAACAATGAAAGAAAAAATGAAAAGAAGAAAAAAAGAACATTAACATAACTTTTAAAAATACACAGAAGACAAACTGAAATAAGTTCAAAAGGGAACAAAGGCAAGTGAGGCAATGTTGCACTATTATGTTAAATTTAATAAATATGCAAAAACAAGTATACATAATAGCAATGAATGTTTTCATATGTAATCCTTTTTATGTTCCTTTTATGGAAATGTTTATATCTATTAAGTTCACAATAAAATAGGAAAAAACATTAAAAACAAAAAAGCTTAAGATAATGGGTTGGACCATGTGGATGAGTATGCACAGCACTCTTTCTGATAACACACCACAAGGGAGGGTAACGGAGTTCTGGTAGACTATTCAAGTTCAGATTATGTCTGCTGAATCTCTTGGCACCCGATGCTTAATTTTCATCACATCCTGTTCTATTC
This sequence comes from Phalanger gymnotis, assembly GCA_028646595.1. NCBI lineage: Eukaryota > Metazoa > Chordata > Mammalia > Diprotodontia > Phalangeridae > Phalanger > Phalanger gymnotis. The sequence goes on along the minus strand of CM053626.1, from coordinate 331,327,246 downwards.
TGGCCCATCTTATCCTATCCCACCCCATGCCCTCTCACCCCCTCTCATCCCATTCTATTCTATTCTGTTCTACTCTTACTATATTGCATTCTATTCCTATTGAATTTGATTCAATTCCATTCTATTCAACAAATGTTTTCTAACTTCTATTATGTACCACTTGAATTCAAAAACAAAATCAAATAGCCTTAAGGCTTGAGCTTATAATAAAACTCAGACATGCATATAAACAGGCGAATACAAATGCCTATGAAGTAACTATGAAGTGATTTCTGAAGTTGGAGGAAACTGTCATCACAGTAGGGATGAAGAAAGACTTCCTGGGTGAGTTGCCACTTGACCTGATTCTCAAATAGAATGAAGGATTCCAGGAGAGAGAAGAAATATTAATGCTAAGTGGCAGCATCACGTGGGACTTTAAGGCTTTCAATGTACTTTACACATTTTCTCTCTGAGTCTCCACAACAGCCCTCTGAGCTGGGTACAACTGTTGTCTCCGTTTTACTGATGAGGATAGAAAATCTCCTGAGAAAAGTCACTGTCCTCCTAACCTTTTATATTGAACAGTTTTTGGACAACTACACAGGTGGATAAAAGAACTACTTTCTTATTTGAATAAAATTATAATAACTATCAACGGTAATTAAAAAGACCTAAAAACAGTTGAGAATAAATGGATTAATAAGCTTCATCTTATGTGATAAATGGCAACTACTGGCAATTACGAGGAACTGAACACAAAAGTGGAGAGCATTAGTCATGTGAATGGGGGAGGGGAGGTTCAAATGAAGAACACAAATCTCACCAGATTGCAGGTTTGAGGGTCAGATAAAACTAGTGCTGTCACCTGTCATCGGCTGCAAGAGTTGGAGCCTCATAGAAAACACAACGGTACTGCGGGTTCAGGTAATGTGGCCTTGGCTCTTTCAGGTTCGTATGGATCTGATTTCAGTTCTTCTGTTCCCTTATTGGGGGGAATATCCAAGTGATTTGATGACTTGACTATGACAAGCTAAATTATTTTGAGATCACATCAAAAGTCAAATGAAAATATTAATCAAATGCAAAAATATTCCAGTCAGGCACAGAAATGCTGCAGGTTAGAAAACGAAGATGTTTCCTGTGAGAATGCAAATCCATCACTCCAATAAAATGGATTGGCTCCCATCCATGGTCCTAGTGACCAGAGAGCAGCAGGACTTAAGAATATTGTGACATTCTTGAAGGGATCTGCCCTTTGTGAGTTGTGTGACCTTGGGCAAGTCACTCAATCTCTCAAGTCCTCATTTTCCTTGCCTGTACAGTAAATGGATTGAACACGATAATCAGAAGAATCCGTTGTTATTTGAATACTGAAGAATCTGGCAATTCTTTGGATTAAGGGAACTGCTTCTTACTGGAAGGCCATAACACTTTACTCTTAGTCTTGCTGAGGATGACTTTGAGCAAAACATGCTCCAGATTCCCTTCTTACTCTAAGAGTCTATTATTCCTTGGTTGTCAGGTCTGCATTGTCTATGTCTTCTTGTTTCAACCAATTTGACTAACTTGTACCATAGTAACTCACATCTGGTAGGTCTTAAACAATCTTTGCTAATTGGCTGACTGAGTTCTGAAAGAAAGGCCCCACCCACAACATGCAAATCCATAACTAGTTAGGGCTCAGACACAGGGACTTTTCAATCTAAACTCTGGTCTTTGCCACTTTCCCCTCATGAAGAGGCCACCTGGAAAATAGTCAGAGTAAAATCAGAGTCTAGATAGCAAAGATCTGTACCCATATCCCAAGCTACCTGAATATTTCTCTCTGCCTATCGAACTCTTGTTCAGGAAATGACAGTCGGATTAACTATGAGCTGGAGCCTGTGGCTCCACCATTTTTTAACATTGGGAGAGGTGTGACAACTGTTCCATGGCTAGAAAACCTTGTCTTAGAGCCAAAATGGCAGATTAGAGGCAGCAGCCCAGCTGAGCTCTCCGAACATTCCCTTCTAAATGACTTCATAATAATGTCTCAAATGAAATTCTGGAGTGGTATAGCTGACAAAAGGTCAGAGGGAGACATTTCTTTGTAGCCTAAGACAATTTAGTGGTTGGCAGGAGAGGTCCCTGACACTGAGGAGGGCACTAGCTCCTAGCACACCTGGAGGCAGCACCAGCTGTGGGCCCTGGAGGAGGTTGTGGCAGCAGCAGCAGCAGCTTCAGGGTTTTTTAACCCAGAGCCAATAAGGGGGTCAGACGACTGATGAAAAAGAGATCGAGGGGGACCATTTACTGCAACTGGGTGCAGCTGGTGCTGATTGACAACTCTTGCCAATATACAGTTGTGGGTCCCAATTCCAGGCCAGAGAGGATTGCTTCTGGCTGGTTACAAGGAAACAGGTTCCCTGACTGCTGATCCAAGGTAGAAAGGAGTAAAAGTCCTGCTGGGTGCAGGAGAGTAGGGGACCTGGTCCCAGTTCTGGTGCCATAAGACACACTAGTACTTCTGACCGTAGAGGAGCAGGGGCACTTCTTGCGTAAAGAACATAGTGCAGACCATGAGAGCAATGACCGCACCTCTCACAGGACCATACCATCTTGAAAACACCAAAAACTTGAAGAACTCCAGAGCTAGCTCTCAAAACAGCAGCATGAAAAAGCCTGAAGTTTAGGGGTAGTGCCTTCCACCCCAGGTGAACAGAGCCAAAATTGAACATAAAGTTCAGAGAGTTAAAGGAAAATTGAACACAAGCCAAACAAGAATTCCTGGAAGATTTAAAGATAGAGATGAATCGTAGAGGAAAAATTGGAAAAAGAAATTAGTGATGAAAAAAAAATATGAAAAGGGAATTAACAGCTTTGTAAGACAGGTACAAAAATATGGTGAAGAAAATAACACCTTACCAAAAAAGTGGCTTAATGGTGAAAGAAGCCCAAACATTTACTGAAGAAAAGAACTCCTTACAAAACAGAATTGGCCAAATGGTAAAAGAAGCACAAAAGTTTACTTAAGAAAATAATTCCTTAAAAAATTAGAATTGGGCAACTGGAAACTAATGACTCCACAAGATATCAAGAAACAATAAAACAAAATCAAAAGAATAGAAAATAGAAGAAAATGTGAAATATTTCATTGGAAAAACAACTGACTTGGAAAATAGTTCAAAGAGAGATAATTTAAAAATCACTCAACTACCTAAAAGCTATGATTAAAAAAGAGAATCTAGATGTCATACATAGTTCAAGAAATTATCAAGGAAAACTGTGCTAATATCTTTGATCCAGGAGGTAAAATAGAAATTGAAAGAATCTCATGATTGAGAAAAATTGAAAGAAACCTCATGAAAAATATCCCAAAACGAAAACTCCTAGGAATATTATGGTCAAATTCCAGAGCTCCCAGGCCAATGAGACAATATCGTAAGCAGCCAGAAAAAAAAAAAAGTCACATACTGTAGAACCACAGTCAGGTTAAAACAAGATTTAGCAGCTTCTACATTAAAGGATCAGAGGGCTGGGAATATGATATTCTGGAGGGCAAAGAAGCTAGAATTACCACCAAGAATCACCTACCCAGCAAAATTGAGTATGATCCTTCAGGGGGAAAAATGGATGTTTATTGAAGCAGCATACTTTCAAGCATTCCTGATGAAATGATCAGAGATGAATAGAAAAATTCGCATTCAAACATAAGACTCAAGAGAAGCATAAAAGGGTAAACATGAAAGAACAATGATAAAGGACTCAATAAAATTAAACTGTTTACATTCTTAGATAGGAAGATGATACATGAAATTTCTAAGAACTTTATCATTATTATGGCAGTTAGAAGGAGTTTACATAGGCAGAGTTTAAATGGCAAGTAGGTGGTACAGTGCACAGAGCACCCGGCATGGAGTCAGGAAGATCTGAATTAAAATTTGGCCTCTCATATTTACTGGGTGTGCAACCCTGGGCAAGTCATTAGCCCTGTTTGCCTCATTTCCTCATCTGTAAAATAATAATAAAAAAAAATGAGTTGGAGAAGGAAATGGCAAACGATTCCAATATTTTTGCCAAGAAAATCCTCAACAGGGCCACAAAGAGTCAAACATGACTGAAAAGACATAAGCAGGGGGTATGAGTGTGAGTCAATTAGGTTGAGATGATCTCAAAAAAAAAAAAAGAAAAGAAAAGAATGAGAATCTAGAATTCAACAATATGTTGATTATAAGAGACATACCTTAAACAGAAAGACACACATAGTTAAATAAAGGACTAGAGCAGAATCCATTATGCTTCAGCTGAAGTAAAAAAAAAAAAAAAATACAAGGGTTATTGTCTATATATGTTTAGGTAAGTGGCACAGTGAAAGAATGCTCAGTCTGGCATCAGGAAAACCATCTTTGTGAGTTCAAATCTGGTCTCAGACACTAGTTGCATGACCCCGGGAAGTCATTTAACCCTGTTTGCCTTAGTCTCCTCATCTGTAAAGTGAGTTGGAGAAGGAAATGGCAAACCACACCAACATCTTTTTCAAGAAAACCCCAAGAAGGGTCATGAAGAGTCAGACATGATTGGAAAATGACTGAACAACAAATTAATCATTATATCAGACAAAACAAAAGCAGAAATAGACCTAATTGAAAGAAATAATCAAAGAAACTACATTTTGCTTGAAGGTTCCATGAAGTAATATTAAAAAATTATAGAAGTTTCTCTGATAAAGGCCTCATTTCTCGAATATACAGGAAACTTAGCCAAATTTATTAAAAAAAAAAAAAGGGCCATTTCCAAATTGATAAATGTCAAAGGCAGCTTTCCAAAGGGGGAAAAAAAAAATCAAAGCTACCTATAGTCATATGAAAAAATGCTCTAAATCATGATTGATTAGGAAAATTCAAGTTAAAACAGCTCTGCCATACCACTTCACAGCCATCAAAGATGAAAAATGCTGGTGGGGAGGAGGGAAAATAGGTACACTAAAAAAACCGCTGGTGGAATTATGAACTAGTCCAATCATTGTGGGGAACAATTTGGAACTATGACCAAAGGTCTATAAAACTGTGCATACTCTTTGATTCAGCAATACCACTATAGGCCTGTATCTCAAAAAGATTTTTTAAAAGGTGGGGGAAGACCTAGAGATACAAAAATATTTATAGCACCTCGTTTTGTGATGGTAAATAATTGGAAATTGAGGGGATGCTCACCATTTGGGGAATGGCTGAACAAGTTGTGGTATATGCTTGTGATGGAATACTATTGCAATATAAAAAATGACAAAGCGAGGTGGTTTCAGGGGAAGGTAACATACGAAGACCTATATAAATTGATGCAAAGTGAAGACAGAAGAACCAGGAGATCATTGTGCACAGCAACAACAATGTTGTAATGATGATTAACTATGAAAGACTTTGCTACTCCAATCAACACAATGACGGAAGACATTTCCAAAGGACTCATGATTAAAATATACTACCCATCTTCAGAGAGAGAACTGATGATTCTGGGGGCAAATTGAAGTATATTTTTTCATCTTCGTAGGGGGAGGAGGATATGGCTACTATAGACATATTTTTGTATGATTTTCATGTACAGTTGTTATTATTTTGGCTGCCTTTTCAGTGGATGGGGGAAGGATGGGAGGAAGAGAGAGAATTTGGAACTCAAAATTTAAAAAGAAAAGAATATGAAAAAACAAATAACTAAATAATAAATTATTTTTAAAAGAAAACTGTCATTGAGTGTTTTACACTAAGTAGTTCATACATGTCAATGACTGATTGACTCAGAATCTCTGTGGTTCAGTCATAGGCTGTGTTGGCACAGCCTCTTCTCCCTGTAACTATTGCCCCTTCCTTGATATCTAACCATGCCAATGCTGCCACTGCATTTGAAAGTTGTTATGAATGCAGGACTCACGACAGATGTTGGCTCTGAGAGAAGGACGTCCACGCTGCTATAATTCGAAACTATCTCAGAGTCGTAAGGACAAGTCTGCTGTGTGTACATGTGCGTGGAGGGGGTACAGAGCTACTGCCTGCTATTTCATCTACTGAACCTTTGCTGGCTTGGTTGGTTCTCTCACCAGTCCAATGCAATGATGACACCGCCGATTCTGAAGCACAAAACGTGGACTTAGTGATGAGACTAAAGCAAAGGAAATCATGTCCCCGTTACTTAACGTAAGCAAAATGCAAGGATGGCCCATAAATCTGGGCACTTTCTCCCCGATACATAAAGTTTCCATGGGGGACAGTTAGCACACCCTTACAGAAAACTATAGTAAGTACATGAGTCGGGGGAAAATGTGCTCAGGGGTAACTTACAACTCCAGACTACAGGCCTCTGTCCTTGGTCTTTACGAACAGTCTGCTCCTCATTAAGTTGCTTCTCTGCTAGCTACTTGCCTTTGTCCTTCATGACTCTCCTGCTGGGCAAAGCCATTCTGGCTCTGCTCTGGAGTCAATGAAACAGGAACAAGATCCTTGTTGCTCACAGCCACTTTCAATAGGACTTGCAGAAAACTGTTATGACTTTTCAGTGAGAAGCAATTCCCCTGCTCCAGAGAATTACCAAATTCAGTGAATATGTGATTAGCAGTATATTCTTCTTTGTCGGATTAGTTTTAAGTCTCTTTTTATAGGATTCCAGAACTTATAGAAACTTCCTCACATTGGCTCTCTGGACAATTTTAGACAAGCTCAGCTAGGTGTTTTCGATAAGATTCTTTTTTTTTTTTTCCTAATCAGCCTCAAACTTCCTCTTCTAGCAAAGTAGAAAACACAGGAATGCAGAACAAGTCATCTATTTTCCCCTTTATTTCTTCTCAAAAATCAGAGAAAGTAGCACAGAACAAACATATTCCTTTGAGAGAATTCCCTTCTCTTGAGCTCTAGGAAGCACTGAAAGGCAATGAGCTGAAAGAGCAGAAAAATGTGCCTCTACCAATGAGAGTCCAGCTTTTCTCTAGACAGTTAGCACAGGTTTCCCGTTTCAAAAGGTTTCCAGCACATCCCTTTAGGGTTTCCTGACAGCTTACTCTACTGTTGGTTCCTTCAGACAGTGCCTGATGCCTTCTTGATGTCTGGCTTTTTCACCACCCAAATGCTTCAAATTGTAGCAACCTGGTGGTTGCTAATTCATCTTTATCTCATGAGGCAAAACTCAAGAATTCCAGATGCAAAAGCTCTCATTCAGTCTCACCACCGTCTCCAAATGAATTGTCTGCATTAACCCTTAAAACTCTAAAAACATTCACATGTAAGTCATGAGTGACCACAATGTCCTATGATCACCAGTGCAAAATGTTCTTTTTCTGCCATTTGCAGCAACCGAACTATTCCTGTCTGAAAGGGACACTAGCTTAAATTTACATTTGGCACACTGAGCTTGCTTTTCTTGGACCTCATTTTCCTGACTTCTCTGCAACATTCGAAGTTGTTTTTCTTGCTCTCAATTGAGTACTCCCTCCTCCTTGGATTTTCATGCCATTTCTCTCTCCTGGTTCTCACCACTTATGCTTCATCAAAACTTACTAGTGTCTTTTTCAAGATACACATTCCACTCCCATGGGTGGTTTTCTTTCAGGGCTATGTTGAGTCTTCTTCTTTCCTCTCCATTAACCTTTTTTTCCTTATGATTTCATGAATTAGCATGAGTTCAACCACCATTTCTATGCAAATGGATCATCATATATATAAACACATATTTATATCCCCCATCTTTTTTTTTTTCCTGAGCTCCAGTATTGCATCTTCAATTGCCCACTAAGCCTTTGAATCTATATTCTGTTGGGATCTCAAACTCAATATATTAAAAACTGACCTTACCTTTCTCTCTACATCCACCCATCTACATCACTTTCCATTTTGTATCAATTGTACTGCCTCTAGGATAAAATGCTTACTCCTCTCTGGCATTTGAAACCCTTCAGAATTTTGACCCAAAAGCTCTTTCCAGGATGATTAAACACTATTTTGCCACGTGTTATATATTATGTTATAAGTCCCTTGAGGGCAGGAACTGTATTTTGCCTCTTTTCATATACCCAGCGTTTGGTACAGGGCCTGGCACATAGTCGGTGCTTAACAGATATCTTTGATTAATATTGATTAATTGATTCTATCTCCCATCTCTGTGCTTTTGTACCAACTATTACAGAGGTCTGGCTTTCTCTCCTTTATCACTTCCATTTTTTGGAAGCTCTAGTTTCTTTTAAGGATCAATTCAAATGCTCTTATCAACACACTTTTCCACGATTCCTCAGTTATTAGTGCTATTCATTCAACATTGAATAAATGTTTATTAATTGTGTATCTAATTTGTATTTAGTTGCCAACGTACAGTTTCCCTCAGTAGATTATAAAAGATCCTTGAAGTCAGGGATTGTTTCAAGGTAGGCACTTGTGAAAAATTCACACTGAACAAAAAAAGCAAGTGATTCATTTCTCCCCCTTTTTTACTTTTATAGTAGCTTTTTTTTTTTCCTTCAAAGGTTCAAATGTGTGCAAATACAAAATCCTATTTATACTCACAAAGGCATAGTGTTAGAATGTGCCACAGACTATTCAAGGGAGTAATCACTACCCTTAAATATTCTCTCAACTTACTATCTGTGCTGGCAAACGAAATGGGCTCTTAGCCCTCAGTTCAACCGAGCGCCGTCGAAGAGTCTGGCCTCTGTTTCCTTGATTAGATGGAGGGTCCTTGGTGACCTCCTGGCCTCAGGGGAGGGCCTGGTTTACACATGACTCTGAGGAACATGTTTGGGACACCAGAGGCTTTTACACCACGTGGATTTAAGTCTCCTCTTTGTGAGGATTTTAGATCACGTGGGTGAGTCGCATGTGTGGCTCATCTTTGATCCTGAAAAAGACATAAAACCAGGGCTTGGCTTCCTCTTCTTTGGGGCTCTTACCCACAGCAGTGGTGGCGTGTGACTCGGGGCCGGCCCTCGTTCTGAGCTCCCAGGCTGAACCTAGATGTTGGTAACTATGAATCTGTATTTAGTCTGTCTGTCGACATTTGTGATTTGTTTGTATTTGCTCTGGAGTTCAGGGTGCTGGCTTTTTCCCCCGAACTAAGCGAATGGTGTTTGTGTGCTGAATGAAAGTGAGCTTGTCACCCCCTTCACCTTGCTTTCCTTAGTCAAGCAGATGAAAAGACCCTGGCTTGGGCGGCGCGCCACTAGCGCGCTTGCTGTTGGGCTCGTCTTTCCCCCACAACCGCCGCTAGCGGGATTGTTGAAACACTATCTTATCTTGCACATTTGGAAACTGAAGCCAGCTGAGGTTAAGTGACTTACCCAAGTGCACACAGATAGCGAAAGATGGAGCTGGGAATCCTGGTCTTTCGAGAGTAACCGTGGCGCTCCGGCTGATGTTCCACGTGAGTCCTCAAAAGCCATCCCCACGGTTCCCACGCAGTAACAATGGTAGCTGAATTATGGAGCTCTTCTCTTCCTGCCAATGGAGTTAAGTTCTAATTTCCTTAAGCTCCATGGTGTTCCAACAATCCAGCTAGCAGCTTCTGTGAGGACGTAAGATCTACCAACAACCAGCACCCAAAAAGCTGCCAACACAGGTCCTTTTGATCTGCTTTACTTAAGGAAAGCAATGTTAAGGAGTTAACGATCTTACTTTAATCCAGCATACGAATAACATCTACCTAGTTCAGGGGAAAAAGCCAGCACCCTGAATTACAGACCAAATACGATTCATAGTTATCAACATCTGGGTCTACAGCCGGGGAGCTTGTTAGAATGGCTGGCCACTCCTGCTGTGGCTCAGAGTTCCAAGCAAGAATGCCAGCCTTTGAGCTTATATATCCTATTCAGGGCTGGGAAGGCCCTGACCTCACCCAGGCTGGGTGTGGAGAAGTTCCCCATCCCCAATATCACCTCAGATACGAATCAGTGGCTCCCAATTGTCTCAGTGTTGAGAAATACAAAAACGTCCCACTTTATCTGCCCCATTCAAACAAAGGACAGAATCATTAAAGGTCAACAGCAAAAAGTCCCACTTTAATTACTCTTACACATTGGCAGGGGAGACTGGAAACTGCTGCTGAACAGCTGGCCAAGGTTGCCCCTATTCTTTCATCATTCAATTAGGTAACAAGCACTTATTAAGGGATTGCAATGTGGCAAACGTGCCATCCACTGCAAAGCAAAAGACAAAATTGAAAAAGCACAGGCTCGAGTTTAACATTCTCTCAGAAAATAAAATATATGTATATACAATTAAATATAAAATACATAAAAATGGATGCAGTTTTTTTCAGGAGGGCAGGTACTAGCTTGAAGGATCAAGAAATTCCTCATGTTGATGATGTTACTTAAAATGAGTTCTAAATAATTCTAGAGATGCTAATTTAAAAACACAACAAGCATTTGTAAATTATCTACTATATGCCAGGCACTGTGGTAGAGACCAGTGAGGAGGGGAGAAAAAAGAGAGACAAAGGAAAAAAGCAGCCCCTGTCTTCGAGGTTCTTCCATTCTATCTGGGAGGCAGCATGGAAATAAATAAGTCTATATAAATTGTATTCAAATGAAGTACCGGGTAGTTTGGGGGGTGGGGGGGCGCTAGCAGCTGGAGGATCAGGAAAGGCTTAATGGAGAAGGTGGTGCCTGAGGCCAGTTTTCAAAAGAAATAAGGGATTCGAAGAGGCTAACTCTTGGGTGCTGTTCTTTGGACACATCAATCTTGCGCCTTTCACAAACACTAATTCCACTTTTAGAAGAAAAAAAAAGGAAGACAAAAAAGCCATAGCTCAAGCGTGCAAGCTGGAAAAAATACTATTGTTGCTATTTCAGTGCTTACTGAACTGAGGGACGTGCATGGCGAGCAGCTGCCCTTAAGCCCCATATTCAGGCAGCTTCCAAGGAGGGATGTGAAGTCAACCCAAGAAGAGGTTAATAAGAGTCCAGTACTAAATTGTCTGCCCTTAAGGCCACCTGCATCGCAAAAGAAGAAGGCTTGGAATTTCATGCTCATTCTTCTGTGGATTGGGAGGAGAGAAAAGATGAAATTAGAAAAAGAATTAGAAGCCTGTAATCAATCCTCTTCTTTAAAATTTCCAGACTTCAGGTGGCTTTCGAGATGACTGTCTTTCAGCACCATGGACAGGAAAAGCCTATTAAACGTGTGCCCCTTTTCCAAAGAAAGGGTTCCCTTGATAATCCTCAGACCCTTAACTCACTACAGATTCAAGGAAAGGCAGCTGCTATTTTAGGATTTTTAAGGGGATTTTTACACAGATGTGAACTCTCTGCTCTGTCTGTCTCTGTCTCTGCCTATGTCTCTCACGTCTCTGTCTCTTTGTCTCTGTCTCTCTTTCTGTCTCTCTGTCTCTGTCTCTGTCTCTCTCTCTCTCCCCTCACCCCCACAACAGAGAAGAACCAGATGGCAAGAATGCCCGACATGATTTCACATAGGGTACTATATCTGCTTTGACAAAGTTTGGAGGGAGAGTTAAAGCTATTAAATGAGGTTTAGTGACCTAAAACTACAGTTCTCTATGTGCTTAGTGACACCCCCAAATGTGATTGATTTGTAGACCAGCCTTTTTGGATAAAAGGCTCTAATAGTTCAGCCCAGGTCCTCACATTCTTTTCATTGCTGCAAAGGAATAGGGCAATTTGGAGGACAGGCTGTTTCTGGCCATACCGTGCAGAAATCATGCAACCTTTCCCTTTCAAATGGGAGAAGAGAAAGCCATAAAAAGAACCTAAATGATTCCCCCCAATAACCACAGATCTGCCAATTGGCTGCTAAGTGACTCACATTCAGAAACTTTCAGGTAATTTGGTGTCATTCAATGAATAAGAATGACATAAAATTTTGCTAGGGACTGTCTTTCTCTAAAGTGATCAAATTGCTTGCTTAGTCCCCTTTCTTGGTACTCAGAATATCACTGAAATGAGGCAGGAAGAGACAAAATGACCTCCGTTTTACAATTGAAGAGACTCAGGAAGAGAGAAATCAAGAGACTTGCTTATAGTCACACAGTGAGACTATGAAGGAAGATAATTGGTGAGACAATTTCCTACAGGGATACAAAAAGCTCACAGGGTTATAGATTTGCAAGTAGGAGGAAAGGAAAGGGGGAAGTGGATTGAACATTTATCAAGCCCCTACCATGTGCCAGGAGTTGTGCTAAGGGCTTTATAAGTATTATCTCATTTGATCTTCATAATAATCCCACAAGTTAGATGTTGTTACGATCCCCATCTACAGCTGAAGAAACTGAGGTAGACAGGTTAAATGACTTGCCCGTGGTCACATAGCTAGTATCTGACATTGGATTTGAATTCAGGTTTTCTTGCCTTCAGGCCCAGTGCTGTTTCCATTGCACCCATTGGCTTCCTCTCTGATCACCTAATCCAACCCTTTCATTTTACAAATGAGGAAACTGAGATCCAGAGAGTTTAAGTGAATTGCCAAAAGTCAAAAAGTTAGTGAATGACAGAATCACAAGGAGTCTGCCCATTTTTGCTCTCTGCTTATAGGGGTGAGGGAACAATTATCTGTGTTGGTAAGCAAAATGAGCTCTTAGCACTCAGTTCAACCAAGTGCCCTTGAAGAGTTTGGCTTTTGTTTCCTTTGATTAATTGAGTTATTTCACTGAGTCTTACTAGGTGCTAAGCCCCAGGCCCAAACCTCTACTAGGTGCTAAGGCTATGTAGGTATGAAGCTCCCAGGGGACTAAGGGGAGGTGCTAACTCAAGAGCCAATCATAGCAGCCTAAGTTCTAGTCATTCAGATGACTTTTGATGACGTCTGAAATGGTATAAGAAGAGAAGACAGAGCTATTTGCTCAGGGCTCTCACTCTTGGTGGTGGGCTGATGCGGAGACTCCAGAGATTCTGGGCAGCTGTAGCTAAGAAGCCCTCCAGCTCATAAACCTGGATGTTGGGACTTTGTTTAATTCTGGTAACTATGAATTGGGATTTGAATCAGACAAGGTCTGTCTGTTGGTGTTTGTAATTTGTTTGTATTTTGCTCTGAAGTTCAGGTTGCTGGCTTTTTCCCCTGAACTAAGTGAGTGATGTCTGTATGCTGGATTAAAATAAGCTTGTTATCCCCTTAATGTTGCTTTGCTTAGTAAAGCAGATCAAAAGAACCTATGCTGGCAGCGTTCTTGTTGTTGGGCTTGTGTTGGTCTTTCACCCCCACAACAGCTGCTAGCCTGATTGTTGAAACATTATCTTAATGAAAATTACTTAAATGTTCTACGAAGGAGTCTTGTTTTCAATGGGGAGGGAGAGGTCATTTAACCACAGCTCTAAAGCTAGGAGAGACTTCAAAGGCTAGCTCTTTCACTTTACAGAAGAAACTGAGACTGGGGAGGCTAAGAGTCTAGCCAACTTTGTACATGTAGTAGGCATCAGGGGCCAGGTGAACCCAGCTCTAGAGCCAATATTTGCTGAGTGACATTGCTACACCACACCATATTCTCAAAGGTAGAGGGCCGCAGTGGTTACAAAAACACACTTCTGGCTGAAGAGGAAGCCTCTCTGCAACACACCTGAGAAGGGGTAATTTAGGCTTTACTTGATGAGATCCAAAGGTGCAAGAGCAGCCAAGGCAGCCACTTGAGCATTCAGATTGTGTTCATTGTTAAGTATTGATTTGGAGAAGTGAAGCTTTAAAAACATGATGCCATTTGATCACTCGGCCCTCTGTCATCCAGCAGGAGAAAATACGTGTGCCTTCCTTTCTACAACTGAGTGTAGGTTGTGTATTGGAATGGCATGGAATTTGCCCATGAAGATGAAGTCTTTGAGGTGGGATAATCCACCTGATCCAAGACCATACATAGCTGGCAGCCCTCCTGCCTGGCTCCAGCCTACCTTTCTAGGCTTACTGACCATGGCTCTTCTTCATGAGCTCTATGCTGCAGCAGAACCAGAGCATTTGCCATTCTCAGTAAATATTTTTTCCATCTCCTGCCTCTCATAGATATCACCATGCCTAGAATACAATCGCACCTCAATTTTCCCTTTGAGAGTTATGAGTTTTCTTTAAGGATTAGCTCAAATTTCTGGACCAGAACTTTCCTACAGGCAGCCCAGCTAAGGAGTAGATAGAGCATGGACCTGGAAGCAGGAAGGGCCCAGTTTAAGTCCAGTCTCAGACACTTCCTGGCTATGTGCCCCCGGACACGTCACTTAACTTCTCTCTGCCTCATTTGCCTCAACTGTAAGATGGGGATAATAACACCTACCTTGCAGAGTTGTTGTGAAAATCAAATGAGATAATATGTGTAAAGCATGTAGCAAAGTCTCTGGCATGTATTAGGTACTATGTAAATGCTTATTTCCTTCAATTTACTCTCTATTATATTGTGTTTACTTTGATTATTTATAAAAAGAATTTACCCGTTTACATGTTGTGTGCCTCCCAATAGAATATAAGCTCCTTAAGGTTAGGGACTATTGTAGACAAACAGACAGACAGACAGATAGATAGACAGACAGGTAGATAGATAGATATAGAAGATTTAGTTAGCATGATGATTGAATTTTTTATTGATGATGTTAGGATGGCATGGTTTTTTTTGCCTATTTATGTGAGAAATGATGGTTGGTCCTTAAGAAGATAAAACATTGAAATTTTTTTTGTTTTTGTTTTTATGATGTTTCTGTTATAATGTAAGTGCTTTTGCTCCTTCTGTTCCCTTCACTGTGCATCAGTTCATAAAGATCTTCCTAGGTTTCTCCCAACACAATCCATTTCATCATTTCTTGTGACAAATAGTATCCCATCATATTCATCTTATATTTTGCTCACCCATTCTCCAGTTGATGGCTATCCCTTCATTTCCAGTCCTTTGCCACCAAAATTATCTGCTATAAATACATTTGCACATGTAAGTTCTTATGCTCTGTCTTTGATCTCTTTGGCCTATGAACCTAGAAATATTGACTTTTTATGTTGTGCCCCACAATGGAAATATATTCCCCCATTAAAATGTGAACTTCTGGAGGACAGGGATGGTTTTTACCTTACCTTGAATTCCTAAGGCTTAGAACAATGCCTGATACTGAAGGAAAACAGCTTGATTGATTGAGTTACCCTCTGACTGGATTGCAAACTAGTTTCCAGTTCTGAGCAGTGATGGTCCTCAGAGACCATATATGATAGGATTCCTGTTTCCATACTTCCACAAAGGATTCTGTAGCCAAATGACCCAGTTATTCTACAGATCTGAGTAAAAACAATTTCCTAATGCTATCACAAGGAGAGACAGACCCATAGGGACCACCTTATTAAATTAGGAGACATGGATCATGGCAAACAGCCAAAAAATATTAAGTTGTGGTCATGACTGGAAAACACATGCATGGTAAAATTAGGGCAAAATGAAGGTGCTAGTCACATAAACATGTTCTGTATAGGCTCCCATTCTTGAGACAAACAAGCAGTGGCTGCATAGTCCCCAGAGAAGATAAATGTTGTTTGAAAAAACAGACCCTTTTATGGGTGATATTGAGGAGGAGAAAACCTATGAAAAGAATCAAGAGATTCAATAATTATCTCGATCACTTCTTGTAGGCTCAGCTACTGGAAATTAAATCAGCAGGACCAGAAATGTTGGCCTTTTAAAATGGTTGTTCCTTTATTAATCATAACCTCTCATTCCAGGCTTCTGTTCTGAACATCCCAAGAAAATTCAGCTCTTTACCTTTCAGAACACACAACTGGGATATCTGAAGAGAGGCGGAAATAATGTACCAAGGAGTATGTAAATAGTGATACTTTGGCAATAACTTCATTATCAAAACTTTAGCAACTCAGAAGATTGCAGAGGGGCAGGGAACCCACTTCCAGCCCCTCCAAAGAAATGAGTAAAGAACTCAGCTGGGGGGGGGGCGGGGGTGCAAGCAAAGTGGGATTTTTGCTGGATCGAATGTGTGTTGAAAATCGCGCTTTGGGAGGCGGAGCCAAGATGGCGGCCGGGAAGCAGTGACTGGCGTGAGCTCCCCACCAAGTTCCTCCAAAAACCTATAAAACAATGGCTCTGAACCAATTTTAGAGCTGCAGAACCCACAAAGTGGCAGAGGGAAGCAGGGCGCC
>CM053626.1:331287028-331310697 GCA_028646595.1 Phalanger gymnotis | reverse complement strand
GGATGGGAAGGGAAGAGGGGAGAGAGGAAGGGAAAGGGGGATGGGAGGGGAATGGGGCGACGGAGGGGAGGGCAGACTGGGGAACAGGGCAACCAGAATGTACGCCATCTTGGAGTGGGGGGGGAGGAAATGGGGAGAAAATTTGTAATTCAAACGCCTGTGAAAATCAATGCTGAAAACCAAACATGTCAAAAATAAAGAAAAAAAAAAAGACTTGGACTCTGGAGAAGGATACACGCCCAAGAGGACTTTACTTGGCCACTCTGTTTGAATTGAGGGTATGGTAACCTACTGTGACCTAGGCATGGAGTTCAAAGGAAGACCCTGGCCTGGGGATGTGATTGTATAAACAAGTATTTGGGGACAATATGTTATATATTGAATGATATGTTTTGTTTAAGGCCATGTGGCCATCCTAGTTTGTTTTAGTTTCTTGAATAAGGTTTAGATTTGAGTAGAGAGTTCATTATACTGTGCAATTCAACCCTAAATAAATATATGTTCACAGCAGCAAAAAAAAAAAAAAAAGAAAATCGCGCTTTGTTTGCCGTTACAGAGGGTGAGGAGTGTAGGGAAGGCACGGGAACCTTTGCTAACTTTTTTCTGAAGCTGACTATTCAGCACACATCCTCAAGAAAAGTAGAAAGAAGCAATGTAAGGTGCCAACACCACACCAAAAAGCTAGAGTCTGCCTGGCCCCCCCACACACACACATTGTATAGAAAGCAGGTGAAAAAAACTGAAGCCATTCAAAGAAAATGCTTTAAGGAGATTTACTATAGCTACAAAAAGGAAAATCAGCATCCTTACAGGGAAAACATACAAAGTGTAATGTTTCATTGGCACTGGGGATTTCCAGAAGGAAAAAAAAAAGAGGCAGCAAAATGATCATAAGAAATAATTAGAGTGCAGAGACTGGAACATTGTTCCAGGGCACCAGAATTTGGGGGGGGGGGAGTCCTTTTATGTGGTTAGAGACAAGCCTAGTACCTACTAATCAAGAGTAGCTATCTAAGATAGGAAACTACTAAATGGTGACCCTGAATGACACCAGCCAGGTGAGTGCCCAACTCCAACCTCGATGGACGAGAAGCTGCACAGTACCCTAAGGCTTCTCCTCTCTCCACAGAACCCCTGTTGCCCCCAAGTGAAGTCATCTCTACAAAGTTCATTTCTAGAAGCATGACATGCTGCTTATCCCAGAAGGTCTTTGAAAAGTTTTCTCCAGACACAAAAAAAAGTTATAGAATTGATACAGTATACAGTTTTTTAAAATTCTAGCCAAAAAAAAAACATTTAATCAAAAGATCTTAAAGGAAGTGATAGGGGAAAATAGAAATGAAGGAGGCCAGCAACGCCAGATCTCAAGAACTACTACAAGGACATAACCATCACAATTGTTTGGTACAGATTGAAACATTTTTGAAGTTGATCGGCAGAACAGATTAGGGTAAATCAGTAAATAACACCCCCCCCCAAAAAAAAGGTGAACGTGAAGAAAAATGGTGATGTAAGGACCCATGTTTCTAGGGGTGCTCAAGACCCCAAAACACCGATGCTCCGGGTCCTGCCGAAAGATTTCGACTCAAGCCTTCTCAGCCGAGGAAAAAGACCAAGTTTATTAAGGATTCGCTATATTAGGTTGTCTTAAGAAATCTCACCATTTGCGATGCTTGTTTTCACCAGCTGGCCGGATTCAATCTCTTGAGCTGGATTGGATCTGAGAGCCTTCATGGAGGCGAGAGAGAGCTTGTATACAGAAAGCCTGTGGGAGGGATCTAGCGGTGGCCAAGTAGTCTAGGGTGACTGGAGGAGGGGCTTAGGGAGGGTCATGAGGAGGAGTCTAAGGAGGATCTTGCTGGGGCTGAAGTGACTAGAGGTCAAGACTCCACGCAATAAGAGAATGAGATTTTGATGGGATCAAGGGTGGGAGCAGCTGGACAATAGAGGGCTAGGCCAGGTAGAGATCTGGGTCTAGATAATGAAAGGTTTATGGCCTCAGGAGAAGGCCAGAGGGAGCGGGAAGATTGAAGGAGAGTTCAAGGGGGTTGCCAGAGACTGTTCTGCAGATTCAAGGGGGTTCCCAGAGACAGTACCCTCACCAGTAGTATGGTGCTCAATAAATCTAAGGGCACTAATAACGATGGGAGGATTTTCTAGTCAATAAAAACTCATGGGAAACCTGGAAATCAGGGTTGCAGACTCCAGTCTTAAGCCAGAAGCCACAATAAGCTTCAAATGCCATATCTGACCTAAATATAAATGGTTGTATCATTTTGAAAAATAAAGGAGGAAGGAAATACTGTTCACCACTCTGCCCAAGGGAAGAATTTAACTAAATAATGGATAGACATTCTCAAAGTAGATTAAAATGGACAATTTCAATAACATAAAATTGAAAATCTGTAAGAGCAAAATTAGAAAAGTCTTGGCCCACTGATTAGGAGCAAATCATTTAGTGCTTGGCACCTCAATTTCTTTATTTGCGAAACAAAATGGGGATAATGGCACTGGCATTACTTATCTCCTACATGTGCTATGAGGAAAGCATTTTGCGATCTTTAAATATTGTCTGAGCTACTCACCGTTCCTATTGACAATGACTCACACATATGTTGGCTGTTGTCTTGCCCATACTGCTCCTAACTAGGAATCTGTCTCTTTTAAGAAATAGAAAGAAAAAAGAAAAACGTGAATGTGAAGAATGTAGAGAAACATCGGGAGAGAATTTATATAAACTGAGGCATAGTGAGTAAGTGGAGGCAGGGGGAAAAAACTTCTTAATTATTATAGCATTATAAATAGAAAGAACCAGACATCCCTCCCCCTTGCCACAAATGGAAGGCTGCGGAGGCTTAATGACAGATTCTAGTCTTAAGGAAGAGATGAGAAAGGTGTAGCAACAATCTACTAGCAGATGCTGCAGGGATGTAAGACCCGATGACAACCAGCACACAGAAAGCTGCCAACACAGGTTCTTTGATCTGCTTTACTAAGAAAAGTAACTTCAAGAGGTTAACAACCTCAGTTTAATCAAACATACAAATATCATTCACAGTTCGGGGGTAAAAGATCAGCCCCCTGAACTTCAAGGCAAATATAAACAGAAATTATGAATATCAACAGACAGACCTTGTCCGATTCAAATCACAATTCATAGTTACCAGAGAAACACCAACATCTGAGTTGCAAAGCTGGGGGGACAGTTTGCAGCTTGCCCAAAGTCTCAATACTCCTTCTGTGAGTGGGTCCCAAAAATCAAACCCCAAGCTTTCCTCAATTATATCCTGTCTCACCCAGGCTGGGCTTTTGAAAGCTCCTCATCCCTAGCCTCGCATCAAGACAATTCAATGACTCTCTGATTGTCGTAATGCTGAGAAACACTCCAAGGCAAAATCCCACTTTATCTGCCCCATTCAAAGGCCAGAATCCTTAAAGGCACTTGAGAGAAGAACAGCAAAAAGCCCCATCTGAATTACTATTACAAAAGGGAGCCTCCCAATCTGCTTGGCTGTGGGGAAGACAATGGCTGTTGTGAATTGCATACATAGGCAGAAAGGGAGGATGTCTTGTTTATCCTATAGGAGGTGACAGAAGCATTTCAGAGGCTGCACTTTCCTGTCACTTTCAAAACTTTACTAGAGATAATTAGCCATGAGTCAAGGACCTTACCCACCACACCCACAGGCAGTTTGGTGGGCTGACTTGCTGGAGTTTCTTCAAGCTACTCTAATGATATGCTCCCAGCTGGGCATTCAGTAAGCTCATCAGCGTAGGGGGGTCTCCTGAACCAAAAATTCTGCAAGTGTAAAAACTTCTTAGGGAAGAGAACAATGAAACAACTTTTTTATGAAAGAGATTCAACGACTATGTGCATGCAACCAAAACCATGCTGTCAATGGGGTCATTGGATCTGCATTGGATCTGTGTCTCTAAGCCTGTGATTGTGGTTACATGGACCATGGAACTCTCGTATGAGAGTAGGTCCCTGATGTAGCTCCCAAGTCCCTGTGGATTTCTCAGATCGAGCCTCTATTGATTATTCTCCTTATTCTTTGTCCATTTCTAAAATCACCCCCTGATTTAGTTAACATCACATCTTCGAAAACAGAACTATTTTAGCTATTAACAGCTTTGTCTTTTTAGTCATCTGTCATTGGTCATTGGGAACTTGGCTTTTCTAAATAGTCTATAATTTTTTTTGTCTTTCGCTTGTTACCAGAAAAGCTAAACATGCAAATAGGAACAGTAAAATGATCAGAAGGAATCTGTATTTATTGAAAGGCTATTGGCATACAAAGCCAAGAATCTATGAAGTCTAAGTCAAGGACTAATAGACCCTGTAACTCGGAGATCAGACCAACTTCTAGAAGGGCATTTAAAGACTTTATGAGCCAGTGCCTTCCTCCCTGTCCAGACTCCTCTTCACTACTTCCCTTCTCTGCCGGACAGACTGACACTCTTGTTCTGGGCCTTCCCATGTAGTAGTCATCCCTTGATTCCATGGAATTCCCATTGGATTCATGCCTGGTTCTTAGATTCCCAAATTTCTTTGAAGCTCTGATCAGATACCAAAGCCTACATTAGGCTTGTCCTGATTCCTCCAACAAGGTTGCTACACGATGCAGTGGATAGAATGCTGGGCATGGTGTCGGGTTCAAATCCAGTCTCAGATTTTTGACAGCTGTGTGACCTTGGGAAAGTCACTTACCACATGTCTGCCTTAGTTTCCTCAGCTGTAAAATGGAGATCGTGATGGCATATACCTCACGGGGTTCTTGGGAGGATGAGATGAGACAACGAAGTACAGAGCACATTCTGTTTTGCCTCTATTTGCCCAACCCTACGACCACAGAATCAGACTTGTAAGGGAAGTCAGAGGTCATCTAAAATGACCCCCCTCATCTTATAATAAAGAACCTGAAGTTCAGAGAATTAAGCCGCTTGTCCAAAGCAGCCCAGCTACAGAAATTTGAATCTAGGTCCTTGGATTCCCAATCTGGACGTTATCCCCAACTCCTTGCTGCCCATCGACTCCCTCCACATCGGAGCCTTGTGCACTGCCCCGTGGTGAGCAGGCTCTGGCAGCAGGCATTCATCTCCTTCTCAGAAGCAGGCTCTAGGATGGCTGCAGATCCTGTCACGTCCCAGCCATCATGGCTGCCCCTCTCCACCTCCACCAGGACCTTGAAATCAGCCTCTGGGAAGCCGGCTCTGCAAGGTGAGCTTGTGCATTCTCTTACCTGAAACCAGTATGGTCTTAATAGATAGACTCATTGCTTTTACCCATGCCCACCATCACCAGGGGATCATAAACCTAGTACCAGAAGGGACCTTAGAGCCCTGTTATCCCAGAGATGTGGTTACTGAGTCCTGGAGAATTCGAGTAACTTGCTCAAGGTCATACAGGCTGTAAGTTAAGGTCCCAAATTTGAACACAGGCTCATCTCTCCAAATTCAGCCCTCTAAGTTTGCACTGCAACACAATGTCTCTAGTCTTCAGAGAGAAAATGGACCTTAGCAATCATTTAGCTCAACCCCATTTTGCAGATGAGGAAAGCAAGGCCCAAAGTGGTCAAGTGACTTGGCCCAGGCCCAAAGGCAGCACAAAGAACTGGGACTGGAACTCTCTATTCTGACTTTCTAAATCTAGCCATCCTGATGCTACTTGACAGGTGTTTCCTGACTTTCTTCACCCATTTCTCCCCTTATGATGGCTATGGACACTGAGTGCCCCTGGAGAAGGGGTGCTCTCATCTCGGGGTAGGGTAGAAGATCCTGGCCTTTCCCAAAGGACACAAGGGGCCTGTCCCAGACACACAGTGAAAGCTTTGGGCACAATTTAAGGGTGTGCTGTGTGATCCTCGGGGCTCTGAGTAGGCACTTGTGTCTAGGTCAGGGTCCCTTTGAAATATTTCCACTACAAGAGGACGTGTATTCTCCAGATTGAACAAAAAGCCACAGCTGCAGAAAATGTGTAATTATCCTTCCTGTGTCTGTAGTGCCAAGCATAGCTCAGCAAGATGGCAGTGAGCGTACCCGAAGCTGACATCACCACTTCACAACGTGCTAAGTTAGCTTCCTGGCTACATTTGTTTCTGAGAGCTGGGAGTGAGACACCAGGATACTTACAGGCAGGGAAAGTAGTGTTCTTATTAAAATAAAGGTTTGCCTCAGAAAGAAAGCTTAGGGAAGCGCCAAGCAGCCAAGGCCCCATGGAGAGCAGTAGTGAACAGGCCCAGAGATGGACAGATGAAGGAATAGACAATCTCAGTCTAGATCATGGAAAACCTAGCAATGCTTGCCTTACTGTGTGAAAGCCTGCCTCTGAGTAAAGGAGCAGCGCATATGGCACTTCCTCCAGGAAGTCTTCCCTGATTGCCTCAGGCAGTACCAGCTCTTCATGTGTCCTGCCTTCATTAGTGTTGGCTCTGCACCCCTCTGGTCTCCCAGGAAGGTGTTGTCTGGTAGATTTTGGGCTACCTGTCACATCTTTGTGTTTCCCCCAACACACAGGATTCTGGATGAAGCAAGCCACCCTTTTCCTTACTTTCTGTGGCACTACAATATTCCAGGATGTTCCAATACAGCAGTTGGTGCACCCATTCCCAATTCATTTGTCAGAAGGATTTTGTTTTATCCCCCTCCCCCCAATTTAGAAGGAAAAAGAGGAAAGATGAATGCTTGTTAATCTTTAATATGTAAAAATACGTGTATCTAGAAGCAGAACAAAACAAAGGGGGAACTTGATAAATTCACAGAGTCATGTTTCAGAGATTTTCTGCCCAGGGCTTTTAACTGCTGGTTCCATGACTGACATGTGCTAATAGCTGGTCCTTGGGATGTAAGGGGGCAGGCTGCTGGACCAGGGCCTGTTTAGCTCAGAAGAGACTGGGGAGAGGCCGGAATAACTGTCGTCCTTAAGTGATTCCTGCACTAAAGCTCTTCCTAGGGCTGTCACACAGAAGAGGAAATAGACACATTCCTTTGGGCCACTGAAGAAATGGGAAGAAAGTGCTACGATGCAAATTTAGCCTCAATGTGAGGGAAGGGAGCAGACCCCTTCGTAACAGTGAGACTCTCCTGAGGCCCAGTGTGCTGGGCTACCTTAGGAGGGAGGGCACCCTCTTTCTCGAGCACTGCTGGACAGAGCCACCATGATCACTTTTGGGCACATCAGACGGCCTCGCATCAGTCAGCGTCCCTTCCAACCCTGAAAATCCGTGATTTCAAGACAAGCTCAGTTCTTCCTGAAGGACCGGTGAGCACCATCCAAGATAGCTGGGAAAAGAGTCTTGCTCATAACTCTTTCCTAGCTCATTCCTAGTTTCTGGGTGAGCCTGAGAGCATTAGAAGCAAAAAGGAAAAGATTCCATGGAAACCACTACTTTTCTGAGGCTTTCTAAGAGTTATAGCCCCCTACGGGGCAGAGGCTTTTCACTAGGAGTCTGTGACCTTGGTTGCCTTTTTTTTTTAACATCTTGAGACCCCCTATTTCAATATAATTGGTTTCCTTTGTAATCCTATGTATTTTGTGCATTAAAAATATTCTGAGAAAGGGGTCCACAGGCTTCACAAGATTGACAACAGATTCTGTGATACACAAAAAGTTGAAAACCTCTGCTCTAGAGACCTTTGGGACAATCAGAGACATGTGGTGCATCTCTCCACTCCTGCAAAAGGGGCCTGGGGATCCTCTGCTTTCCCCCGGTTCCTGTGTCTGACCTCTGACTAGCCCAGGCTGGTGAAGGTTTAAAAATAAGCTTTCAGAAAGAAAAACAAAAGTATGCAAGACATATTTTTCAGGTAATCAGCAAAACAATACAGTAACCCTGATGTGTAGCATCTGTCTATGCCTGAGGCGAGAATGTTCCAGCTGACCTGTATACCCCATGTTCAGACTGGGATCATTTTAGGTCTGGTGCCCCCACAAAAAGTCTCCTGCCTGGCACATATTGAATTGAATGAAAACAGAAATGCCTTCCTGGTTTCCTACACACGTCGCCCTCTGCCCCCATCCTTATGACTATAAACTGATTTAAAATATGACAAAGGGAATGGTCAGAATGGGTCGGGTGTGCACGAAGAGGTTTTTTTCTTCTTAAATTTTTCCTCCCCAATTTGTCAACATGCTCCTGGTCAGACACAATTTTCTGGGCTGAGCGAAAGAAAGACAGACCTGTTTAAGTCCCGGTGGATGATGGGCTGGGTCAGGTTGTGAAGATACTCCATGCCTTTGGCAACATCCACAGCAATGCTTAATTTTGATTGTAAGTCCAAAATCCTAGAAAGTAACGTGGTGATGTTAAGAGACCAATTGGGTGAAGCCAAATGCACATATTTCAAACAGCAGATGAATGGATAATACCTTACTTTTGTCCATGATAGTCTCCCACAGTGGAATGGAAGTTCCTAGGGGAGGGCAGGGACTTTTTTGTGTGTGTCTTTATACCTGCAGAGCCCAGAACAATGCCTGGTAAATATAAAATACTTAATGTTTCCTCAATTAAATTGGACATTTTTAATTCAATATTTCTCTCCCTCCCTCCCCTCTCTCTCTCTCTGAATATATATTACGTAAACTATGAAACATTGTATACATGCATATATACATATAAATGTACATGTGTATATACTTATAGGCCTGGACATAATTTGCACTTTGCAATTTGCATTCGATGCACTCGACATTCTATCCTATTTTATCATATCATATTCTCTTCTCTTCTCTTCTCTTTATCATTTGTTCTGTGGTGTGAGATCGGTCACATCTGTGATTTCATGGTGGGGCTCTCCCTCCACCACTGTGGGCCAGAGCCTTCTCTGCAGCTTGTCATCTTAGAAGTTTGGCCAGAAACTCGGACAGTGGAGGGACTTGCCCAGGGCCAAGTATTAGTCAGAGCTCCACCTTGAATCCCAGTCTTCTTGCCTTCTAGGTCAACAATTTATCCCCTGGACCATGGTATCTCCCTTATGTAAATTTATGCACATAAAATATCACATATATTCTATAATATATAATATTATAATATGTAATATGTTACATATATACATACATATATGGATTCGACTTGCAGATTCTCAACAAAAAAGAATCTTAGATGTCTTCTACTCTGACCCTTTTGTTTCAAATGTCAGGAAACTGAGGCCCAAGAGACTGGCCCAAGGTCACACAAGAAGTACCTGGCAGAAGCAGCAGGTAACCCCCCAGTGAGCAGGCCACAAAGGGGGTGTTTTCTCTCCATCTATGGGTGAGGTTCCAGATTAAATAAAGGGGGGTGGGTTCACTTTTTAAATCAGATCATGTATCATTTTGGATCGACTCTTACCTGAGCCTCTCTTGCAAAATGTTCTGGTCTAGAATGTTCTACATCACACAAGTACAGCTGGAAGGGAGCTCAAACCTAGGTTTTGCCTCAAAAGGAATTCTACAGAGCATCTTGTCCAACCTCCTTACTTTCCTTTTTGGGAAGTAAAGTCACCAGCCGAGGGTCACATGGGCAGTAAACCCACCTGCTTTTCTATGAGATCTTATCAACAGAAAAAAATTGGGCTGGAAACCTGGTTTGGGGTGGGGGGTGGGGTGGGGCGAGGTTTCAGGAGAGGAGACTCTTTTTCAGTCATGACATGCATACATTTCAAACTACTATTCAAAATTAGATTTAAGCAGGGACATTAATTTTAAAAAATTTTACAGACCTTGTGATCTCTATAGTTAGTCTATGCACGGGTCACATAGATCTACTTTATTGGTCTGTCAAATGCAGCTAATTATTACAGGCTTTAATTAACAGCTTCCAAATCCGAAGCATTTGTTACCTGCAGCTGTGTCATGTATGGAAGGCACAGAATTATTTTTATCCATAAAAAAAATCATTAATAAGGGGCACATTGATGAGATATAGGTGTGCTTGACACAGCCAGGCAGTCAGAGAAGACAGAATCTGCCATTATCATTGTAGATAGAGAACCCTACTAAGGTTTTCTTTTTCAGTTCCTATCTGGGGCTTCATTAGTTTAGGGAGCCTCCTCCCCCCATGTATGGAGGTGAAGGCTGTGCGTAGACCTTAGGAGAGCTGCCTGCGCCCTGGGATGCTTGTGACTTGCCCAGGACGGTGCGCTCTTCTTGACATGCAAGGCTGGCCCACTGAGCCCTCACTCAAACCACCAAGTCATGAATTAGAACCAAGGTACCGTAAGTCTTCTGCTCGTGGAGGAGGGAGAACAGGGACCCTCCGGAGATATACCGAGTGACGATGGTGAACTGGCTCCAACCGGCTGAATCACATGGGGTGGTTGAGTCGGCAAACAATGGACACTTCTCTGCAGAACAACTCCACGTCGGACTTAGAGCAGTAAGTGCGGGCCCAATAGCTGAGGAGCCCCAGCGATGGGGAAGCGTCAAACACGGGGAGAATAAACAGGGCGTCTGCTCGGAACTTCTGTCTATTCAAGATGAACTGAGGACCTTCGAATCCCACCCTTTGCCAGTCCCGGCTTACCGTTTGATCGCTACTATTTGGTTCCTGCAGCGCCCTTTGTAGACTTTTCCGGAAGCCCTAAACCAATTTAAAGCGAATAAGCGAATGTCTGAGTCTTGAGGTCACTGAACTTCCAGAACAGCCCCCTTCTCCCGTCCCCAGGTTACCTGAGCCGATAATTTCATGGAACTCAATTTCTGACAGCTAAAGATGGCAATGGGAGGGCAGCTCTGCCCTCAGGAGAAGGACATCTGCCTTTTCTGCAAATGAGAAACACTTTTCAATATGTAAAGGGTATTTAAAAAAAAAATCACCACGTGCACAATTGACTTCACCAGTCCTGTTCTCCAGCCACAATTGATTTCTCCACCACAAACTGGTTGACTTGTAATCCCTTTCCTCTTTGCATGGGAGCCCACGACAAAACCCAATACTGTGTGTGAGCAAATGTGCAGCGCTATTGCTGCCTAGGGACTTGGGCTATCAGACCTTATGGCAGATGAAGTCTATCCCATGAGGACATTCTTCCCAGGCCACTTGAACAGTGCATTAAAAATCCTTCTTCCAGGGATATCATGCCCTGTCTTCAGTTAACTGTTACTGTCTGTGCTAAAGGTTTTCTTTTTTTTTCTCTCTCTCTCCTTGATGAGAACACTGCCTGGCTTGCTTGTATCACCTGCCAGCTCAGGAGGGCAGCTGTAAGGGAACCCATTATCTAGTCAACAATGAAGCCTCTCATAACAAGATTGTCTGAACAAGTCTGAATATTTCCAGGACTCAGAGGCATGGTCACTCAGTGATGGGCGGGTGCTCACAAGAAGCATCCAAAGCTGGGCAATGAGAGTGTCTGAAACCCTCAAATCTGGAAATAGAAGTTTGCAGTCTGGTTTTCTCCTGTTTTTTTTTTAATACCTTGCCTGATTCATGGCATTCATTCCTTCAGACCTTGTCCCAGCTCAGTAATGCTTTTTAATATTTCAAAAGACTATTTTATATCCTGCTTAGTCCCCAACTCCTCCACTATCCAAGAAAAGAAAGAATTTTTCTAGTTGTCTTGAGAATATGAGATCAAGAAGTAAGTAGGTAACTAAAGGGGTGTATAGAGTCTCATGAGAGGCTAGTGAAAGCTCCTGATTATCACCTCTATGTGAGCTGTGAGGCTGCAGGCCCACACTTCTATCCAGTTACACTAATTATTTCCCAGTGGTTTGAACATCTTTTTTACACTCTTCATTTACTTACAGTGTTTTAAACTGTTAAATGTCAGTAGAAAATGATCAAGTTTGAAATATCATTTGGTCATGTAAAAAAAAAAAAGGAATCTGGGTTTATCCATTAAAGCATTTAAAATACCTTTAGTCATGCTTTTAATCTTCCCCAAGGGAGATGGAACAGAAACAGAGGAGCCATCTGAAATCAAAGAAGTAATGCAGTTGGAAACCTTAAAACAGAGTCCAGCTTCCTCTCGGGAAGTGATAGAAAAGTGTGCACATCCACGCATAGGTGCTCATGGACATGCTCGCACACCCATGCACATACATGCACGGGTGCTCATGGACACACACACATTTTTCCTGAATAATGAACAAAAGAATTTAGTTAGAGAAGAGAAATGGGA
The DNA here is from genome assembly GCA_028646595.1 of Phalanger gymnotis. Classification (NCBI taxonomy): domain Eukaryota; kingdom Metazoa; phylum Chordata; class Mammalia; order Diprotodontia; family Phalangeridae; genus Phalanger; species Phalanger gymnotis. The sequence goes on along the minus strand of CM053626.1, from coordinate 331,298,598 downwards.
TTTTCACTTTAGGTCCATTTTCTTCCCCTAGACGCTGAGTCTGAACCTCAGGCAATTAGAGAGTAAGAGGAAAAAGTGAGAAAACGAGTTTCTCCAGGACATAGACCTTCTCTTTTTCTGTGCCTTACCCTTTTGTCATGGCCTCATTGGAAGTTTGGGTGGGCCTAGGCACCGGCTCCTTTTCGGAATGAATAAAATGAGATACCTAAGATTGTAAAGGAGATCGATTATACTGAAATCAAAAGGATATGGCTTTTCCTATCCAGGTTCACAGACCTCCTGGAATCTATGCACACTCTGGATGCAAAGGCCTCAGGTTAAGAACCCTGCCGGCATGAGGATTAGGGGTGCTCTGCTGGGCTTTAACTGAATATGGAAGTACTTGGTCATTCATCAGGGCCTCCACTCTCATACAGGAACCTCATATATATCCTGAACTTTGGGGAACTGAGATTTGGGAAGTAAAACAGCAGCAGCAACAACAAAAGCCAGGTGACATGCATCCTTCCATTAAGTCTCCTGTGATGTGAATTTTCTTCATCTTAAGCAAGCATGGCCCTTTCATCTCCATCCTTCCCCTCCCCGAACCCTCAAACAGCAATGGTCTTTATTCCCCTTTAAGAAGAATGTTCAGTAAAGAATAGTAAACTTGTAATCAGAAATTCAGAGTACCTCCTCCTGGCTGAGAGTATTCATTACAAGACAGCTCATCCTGGGGCCTCTTATGTTTCAGGAGAGTGACAATGGCATCGTGCCCTTTATGGAAAGACCAAAAGGACCAACAGTCTTCGTTGGGAATATATTTTCATGTGCTTTTATTCTTCCCACTTAAAAAAAAAAAAAGACTTCACCAAAGCTAATTATCCAAAAGGAGGAGATTTCAGCCTCAGGCAGTAGGCCCCTTGCAGACCTTGCCAAGGTAATTGTAAGATGAGCAAAAGACCCTTCCAAAAGTGGAAAGTGTCAGGAAATTAAAGGCAGAGACACCCATCCATCACCAAAGATACACAGCCCAGCATGAGGCCAGACTCCATTAATGCAGAATTTGTAATGGCTCATTCAGAGGTTGGGCTGAAGTTTATTCACTTATCAAAGTCTGTCCTTAGAGAGAGTACAAATTAATAACACAAATAAGATTTGCAGCACAGGGGATTCCAGAACAGATTTTTACAAAAGTTCTTCAGAATCAGGCAATGAAAGAGAAAAGGGGGGGAAAAGTTGGGGCAAGTGAGTGGAAACAAACAAAGTTTTGTGATTGGAATCCTGAAGACTGATAGAAAACCTTGAAGATCAAATGTTCCTCATCCTCCTTAGCTCACTATCAAAATATCCTTTCACAATGTCTGCTGGATCCAGGCACATGCTGATAAATGTTTAACAACCAGCTCTCTAAAAAACAGTGTACACACACCCCACTCTTACATTTAGTTTGTATTATTAATATTTTCTCCATCTTTTTCCTCAGTCCAGACAATTAACCAAATACCAAAAACAAACCTTGATGTATAATTTTTGCTGATTTTTGAGGTTCTCCAGAACACCCCTAGTTGTATGTATTCTTGGTTCTTTTGGGGAGCTAAACATCTCTAGTTCCTTCACTAATCCTCATACGACAATTTCTAGATGTTCCATCATCCACCTTGAATGCCTTTCTTCATTCTCCTTATGGATCACAAATGATGAGGTAGTTGGGGCCCCTTGTCCCCGCGCTGTCTATTATTGCCATAAAATCAACCAGTGCCTCCCTTGTGGTGAGAATCAGGTCCCGAATACCCATTTCCACCTTCACTTCCTTCATCTTCGGACATTAAGTCAAGCCAAAAATGTATCTGCTGTTCTCCTTTTAGCAAAAAGAATTCCTACAGATAAAGGGTTAATCTCTTTCTTCACCACATCATGGGGCCACGCTAGGCTTGGGATGTTTTCTGAGCTCTTCTTCTAGTCCTTCTTTGCATCCAGGTGGCCTTTAGGGTCCTTACTTAGAAATGCTGGAGGGACTTATGGCTTAGGAATAGCTGAGCCAGAACTGAGTATGGGCACCATAAAAAAGGGGGCAATTCATCTCAAAGCAGCAAAATGTTACTTCTTCCCCTTTTCGGGCTATATGGTTCAAGTTGTACTTATTACCCTCACATAGATGTCTACGTATATATAAAACACGGGTATACATTGTATTGTGTATATGTATATACATATTATTGTTATACTTAAGTGTGTTCCATGGCCCCCAGCTGCTCTGCTGGGCTTTCTCTTCCTCCGTCATCATCATGACCCAGGTACTCCTGGGTACATCCCATCTTTTCCCATTAGATTTTAAGCTCCTTGAGGGTAGGAAGCATCTTTTACCTCTTTGTAGTCTCATTGCTCAGCAGTTTCTAGCACAGAGTAGCCATTTAATAAATGCTTCTTAATTGACTGATCATTTCTTGGAGCCCTAAGAAATAAACCTGAGGGGAACTAGATGAAGAGTCCACAAAGGAGACAGAAGGATTCCCAAGTCTAGGAGCTGGGGAGGATCCCATTGGCTCCATACATTTTCTAAGAGAGAGTGAGGCTGTTGACTTTGTGCAACTCTGCCTCATTCCAATCCAATGCATGTCAACGAGTCAGGACATCAGATGTGATGATCACCGGTCCTCTTTGCAAATTAAGCTCAAACAATGACAATAACATTTTTGACATGCATATCCGACTGCTTTTGTGACTTCCACTCTCACATCTCCGCATGCCTCTCTGACGTGCACAAACGGAGGTCTAGTAGACAGCTTCTCCTCAACAAGTTGGGGACTGGACTTCTTATGGTCTCCCACTCAATCCTTTCCCCCAGGAGGTGTATATCACTGCTGAAGGCAACAGCACCCTCCCAGCCCTCAATCTTAAAGCCAAGGTGTCATCTTCCCCCTCCCATCCAATCTATCGTCAACATTTCTCCAATACACCCCCTTATCTCCTCTAATGCTGCCCCATCCTGGAGCGGACCTGGATTATTACAATAGCTGGTGTGTGTGTGTGTGTGTGTGTGTGTGTGTGTGTGTGTGTGTTGGGTGGGTCTGCCTGCCTCAAGTGTCTCCTCCCTCCAGCCCATCGTCTACTCATCCACCAAAGTGATTTGGACCTACCTAAAGTATAGATTCAGGCATGTCACACAGACACCCTCCCGCTCCTCAGTAAGCCCCAGCGGCTCCCTCTTGCCTAGATGATCAAATACCAAGTACTCTTCCTGGCATTCAAAGCCCTTCCTTCCCACCTTTCCAGTCTTTGCACACCCTGCTCTCCCATGCATCATCTCCAGTACGCTGACCCCAGCCCCTCAGCGCTCTACCCTCTGGGCATCTCCTCTGACCGTCCTCTAGTCCTTATCTCTGCCTGTTGGCCTCTTTGGTGTTTTTTAAGTCCTAACTAAATTGGTGACTTCTGAAAGAGCAGCCGGCCATCATGGACGTGTCACGCACTGCGCACCCGGCGCTGCGTTAGCAGCTTTGCAATCATTATTTTGTTGGATCCTCACAACGATCCTGAGAGACAGGGGCTACTGTTATTCCTACTTGACAGATGAGGAAACTAAGGCAATTAGAGGTGAAGTAATTTCCCAGGGTCACACAGCTAGGAAGTGTCTGAGGCTGATTTTGATGCAGGTCTCCCTGACTCCAGGCCCAAGCGCCACCTAGCTGAGACATCAAAGAAGCCTTTCTCAATCCCTCTTAATTCCAGGGCCTTCCTGTAATGGTAATTTATATATGGAGATCTTTTCCCACCCATTAATAGGTCATGTGACCTGCTTATGTCACAGGAAGCCTAAGTAGCATGTGGTAGAAGGAGCTTGCTAAGAGGAAAAGGAAAATGTGTCACAGGAAATGCTCTGAGAGAGCAGTTAGAGCTGAGGGAGAGAGCAGATGTGTGGTGGCTGTGCTGTGAGTGATTGTTGGTGGCAAGGCCCCAGCAGGGGGCACAAGGTTATGAGATAGAGTGCTGTGATATTATGTACTGAATTCTTCAGTGCTGTGATGGATTGGGCTTATTGGTTTTAGAATCTGGTTCTCTAGTATCTGAATAAATGGTTTATTTTTTTTACTTTTGATATGGAGAGTCTCTTATATTTTGCAATACAGAATCACATAGGCATAATGACCATTATCATCTATATTGTGATTATCGCCTTGCTAATACAAGCCCCTCGGTGAATCATTGCTTGTTTATGCTGCATATACTTTGCTTTTCCTATATCCGTCTGCTTGTTGTCTCCCCTATTAGACTGTAAGCTCTGTAAGCTCTTTGAAGACAGGGCCTGGCTTTTACTCTTAAGTGGCCCCAGTGCCTGGCACAGTGTCTGGCATATAGCAAGTGCTAATAAATGTTTATTCATTGGCTGCCTTCGCTTCTGGACCATTCATTTTTCCAGGGAACGTTGGCCCTACAAAGGGACAATGTACCCTGTTGGAGGGACCGTTTTGTAATTGCTTCTCTTGCTATATGTTCTAAGGCAACTGCTTTTCTAAAGGCTAATGTGGGGAGCATGGGAGACAGTTCAGAACTTAAAATGCAACAAAAAAATTAAATCGAATAAATTAGAACAAAAGGCTGTGACCTCCTTGAGTACAGGGACCATGTTTTGCCTTTCTCTCTATTTCCCAGTGGGCTGTGTGGTGCAATGGAGAGAGTGCTGGGCCTGGAGTCAGAAGGACCTGAGTTCAAATCCAGCCTCAGATACTTCCTAGCTGTGTGACCCTGGGCAAGTTATTTTGCCCTCTTTACCTCAGTTTCCTCAACTGTAAAGCGAGTTGGAGAAGGATGTGTTAAACCATTGCAATATGTCTGCCAAGAAAGCCCCAAAAGGGGTCACTGAGAGTCATACATGACTGCAAAATAACTGGAGCCCACGTTCCTCACTGCTTAGCGCAGGACCTAGCATCTAGTAAGAATCTGATTAATAATAAAAATACCAAAAATACCATTACTGCCAAATGTCTAGCATCCATATAATACTTCAAGGTTTACAAAACTCTTTACGAATACCTCATTTAATCCTCACAACAACCCTGGGAAGCGCTATTATCCTGGTTTCATACATGGAAGAACTGAGGCAGACAGCTGTCAAGAGACTTTCCCAGGTCACAAAGCTAGTGTCTGAGGCTGGATTTGAACTCAGGTCCTCCTGACTCCAGATGCAGCTCTCTATCCGCCATGAAAACTGCCAGTAAATGTTTGTCGATCGGCTTCCTGCTCTGCCAGGACCGATAGTTTCCTGGTGAGACCGCCCAGGTTGTCTCTCATTCCCTGATGCCTAGCAGACTTTCTAACACATGCTAAGCGCTTAAAGAAAGCTTTCTGATTGCTCAGCAGCAGAGCTAAATTTAAGCTCAAATTTGGGAAAATACTCGCCAGCAGGCAGGCCTCTGCCTCCATGGGGGTGGTCTTGGAGGGCAGGGGTCCTGCGTCGTGGGAAGTCTTCAGCTCTACCTTTGAGGTAAGATGACGGCTTAGCGGTGCTGTGGGCACAGACGCTCTTGGGCCAGTGAAGGGCCACCTAGGCGGCACCGACTCCCCTCGCCCCTCCTCTGACCGCTGCCCTCTCAGGCCTTACAGCTGAAGAGATTTAATGGCCACCTGGTCTAATACATTCAATTTTACAATTAAGGACTCAGAGCAAAGAGAAGTGAAATAACTTGTACCAGGTCACAAAAGGAGTAACCTCAGAGATGAATTTGAACCCAGTTCCTCTGACTTTCAGGCAGGTGCTCTTGTCACTGTAGTGAACATTTTATATGGTGCTTTGGAGTTGTCAAAATACTTTACGTGTGATATTGTACATATCATGAAATAGATATATTATTTAAAAAAAAACATTTAGCACAGTGCCTTGCACATAGTAGGTGCAGTATAGATGCTCATTCCCTTCCCTTATCTCAGCTGTTAGTAACATTTACCGGTGTCATCATTATCCATATTTTACAGATGAGGAATGTGAAACATAGAAGGGTAACTTGCCTATGTGGCCACAGTTAGTGTCTGTGACCCCAGATCTTTATGACCCCCAACGCTCTTTCCCCGGTGCCACCTAGCCGCCTCTGTACCGTGCTATTGGCACAGAAGATCCTCTATGGAAATTGACAGGTTATGAGATTTGCTGTGAGCAGGGTCACACAGTGGGCTTCAGATGCACGGTTCATTTCAGGTCCTCCTGACCCTAAAATTGGTCCTCTACATGCTACTACTATTAGAGTTTTGCTAACAGCTAACTGGGATGTTAATATTTTTCCAGGGCCAGAAATCTCCCTTCCCCTACAAAGGCCACCTGGGGAGGAGGAAGACAAAATCATCTGGAGCCAGTGTGTTTGTACCTGGCTGAGTCTTGCCCACCACCTCACCCTCCCACCCACCTCCAGCTGCCTGCCTTGGGCACTTCGATGTAGTGAGGCTGCCAGACTCACAGGCCTCCTGGGTGGGTCCCTGATGCTGCCTTCAGACAGCCCGAGTGAGCCAGTGAACACACTTGGATCACACCTTTCATCTCAACAGCTCTCTGGGCTCCACTTGCTTGGAGGAACTGTAATTTCCTGCCAACACAGAGGCCCCATTGGCTGCCATTTTTCTCCAGGATGCTTTTTTATCAAGAATCTAATGAGTGCATGTATCCTGGTTGTGGAGAAGCTCGAGGCTGTCAGAGAAATGCCAGTGAGCCCCCCTCACCTAAACGTGGATTTCCCACCTTTTGCTCAGTGTCTGCTGAGGCTGAGGCAATAGCCTGAATCACTATTCATCCTTCCTTGCCAAGACTATCATCCCAAGTGATATAAGCCTTTCGAGTGCCTTTGGGCACTTAGACCACCTGGGGCCCATGACCCAATATTCAGCTCTGCCCAGAGATTAAGAGGACAGTTTCCTAGTTGGAGATCTGAAGTGGGCTGGTGTAGTGATAATCAGGGCAGGGCTTTTTGCTGTTTTTCTCTTAAGTGCCTTTAATGATTCTGGCCTTTGTTTGAATGAGGAAGGTAAAGTGGGATCTTATCTTGGAATGCTTCTCCGCACTAAGACAATTAATTTGTAGTCATTGATTGGAAACCCTGTGTATGGTGGTACTAGGGATTAACTAACTTTCCCACATCCTAAATGTGACTTTTCACTGTTCTTTGTTTGAGTTCTTCTTAGCACTGAGGTAATCAAGTGCCCCTCACTCATGGAAGGAGTGTTGAGACCCAGACCCATTGGTCCTTCTCTGGTAACTATGTGTTGTGATTTGATCAGACAAGGTCTGTCTGTTGATGTTTGTAATTTCTGTATGTATTTGCCTTGAAGTTCAGGGGGCTGGTCTTTTCCCCCTGAACTAAGTGAATGATATATGCATGTTTAATTAAACTGAGATTGTTAACCCCTTAAAGTTGCTTTCCTTTGAAAAGCAGACCAAAGAACCTGTGCTAGCGGCCCTTCTGTGTACTGGTTGTTTTCAGTCTCATACAGCCACGGTAGTTGCTAGCCAAATTGTCTTATAGCTGGTTAAGCTAAAATGGGGATTATGGAGAAAGAGAGAGAGCCTGGGATGCTAATGGAAACTTGCCCAGAGGTCATTCAAAGTCTGATAAAGAAAGAAACCGTTTGGCTCTATCAAGCAGTTAGTGTTTGTGTCCAAGGATCTTACACAAGTCCAGGACTGTTGTGACTGAGGTTTCATGCACACTGAACAAGGAACACTTCCACAGCACATTTCTTTGGAATATCTCAGTGTTTTGCAAAATGCTAATACACTGCCAGAGGTGGAGTGGGGGAATACATTGTTGGCCTTACAGTTTGAAAGACTTGGGTCAAAGTTCCAATTAATCCATCAACAAACCTATTTTCTTTTTTTAAATTAAAATTATTTTTAAACACTAGTATTTTATTTTCTCTCTCTTCTATGTCTCCCTCCTGTTGAAAAAAAGAAAAGGAAAAACAACACCCTTGTAGAGAGTATACATAGTCTAGCCAAACAAATCTGATATTAACTCTGTCATCATTTGGCATTGAATCTCTCACCTCTGTTAGGAGGCACTGATCATTCTTCATTATGAGTTCTCTGGAATCAATGAATATTCATTATGTTGATAAGAAGAATACACATGTATTAAGGGCCTACTGTGTGTTAGTCATTGCAATAGGCACAGGAGATACACACACACAAAAGTGAAGCAGCTCCTGCATCTTTGATGCTTCCTGTGTCATTTAACCTTTAAATGTTTTGTTTTGTTTTAGTTAAGAAGTATTTATTTTCTCTCCCTCCTATTCCCTACTCCCACTGAAAAAGAAAAGGAAAGAGAAAACAAACCCCTGTAGCAAATGTATATTCAAACAAAACAAATTCCCATATTGGCCATGACCAAAACAATGTCTATACCGTTTTCTGCATATAGAATCCATAGCCTCGATGTCATTTATTTAATGTGCCTCAGACAATTTCCTATGACTCAGAAGTCATAGACCAATTATAACATGTATTTGGTGGAAGAACTTTCTAACATCAGGCCCCTACATGTAGAAACTCACAGGTCCTTTGCACATTGGCTAATTTCCTCTGCGAGTGCTTAACCAGCAGAATGTAAGCTTTTTGAGAACAAGGGCAGATTTCTATTTGTCTCTGCATCTCAAGCACCTATTACAATTCCTGACATTGAGTAGGCTCTTAATACGTGCTGCTGCATTGAACTGATTCTATTTCATTTCTTTCCTTCTCTCTTCCTATCCATTACCATCTGTTTGATACCTCATTTTCTCCCTCTTGGTTTAGTGGAATCTTTCTATGGATGCCTCTTCTCCACCATGGACAGCTCCCTCATGCATCTTTCTCTCTTGTTTTTTTTCTTTTCTTTTCTTTTGGAGGAGAGAGGGCAGGGCAATTGGGGTTGAGTGACTTGCCCAAGGTCACACAGCTAGTAAGTGTGTGTCAAGCATCTCAGGTCCTCCTGACTCCAGGGCCGGTGCTCTACTCACCAGGTCACCTAGCTGCCCCTTGTGCATCTCTCATATGTTCTTCTGTGTGTCAACACTTTCTAGTCTTCAAATCCTCCAAACTGCTAGATGATTATTTCTTCAATATGTCAAAGGTGTGTGACTTCATCAGTGTGAGTACACTCAGGGTAATGACAATGATCCCCCCCCACACACACACACACTTTAGGAAATGATGTTCAAGTGGTAATATAGCTGAAAAAATGCCTCGCTCTATACTAAATCTGATGATGGACCCCACTCTCTCCCATTTAACGAGGCTGGTCCTTGAACAACAGGCGTAGAGTCACATGTGTCATACTCAAGTTTTTTCTAATCTAGAAGAACCTGACAGAACTCATACTCTAGTGTCATAACCTTTAAATGACCAAGGTTAATATTCACATCATTCCTGGGCACTGGAGTAGGATGTCACTGGATGAATAACAGTTAACATAGGGGAATGCTCGGAGGGATATGGATCAATTCCAATCCTGACCTCGCATAAGGGGGAGAGATCACAAACATCCTCCATGATCTCTCCCTTTGGGCCGAATGGGAGAGTACATATCACTCCCTTGCACGTTTCCAGGAGACGCCATTGCTATCCCGCATGTGGCCATCTCTTGAGCTGGGACAGTCCTCTCCAAGGACACACTTTCTTGGGATCTCTGAGGAGGAACACCAATGGAGAACACACTCATATCTGACACATTCACCCCCATTTACTCCTCCACTTACTTTAGATCTCAGAAAAGATACAGTCCTTGGGTCAACAGGCATTTATTAAGTGCTTGCTACATACCAGGCACTGTGCTAAGTGCCGAGGGCCTAAGAGAAGGTAAAAACCCACCAAGGAAAAGGGTAACAACAATCTAAGCAGAACTGTCTGTTGACTCTTTTATGGGCCAGTATGGAGAAGTTCTCTCTTAGACAAGAGGCTAACTCATTAGAAAACTAGATTATGAAGCAGGAGCCCCAGGCATGGAAAGGTAATTAAGAGTTGTTTTTTGCCCTCTTTAGAAGAAGCCAATAGGACTATCTCTGCTCTATAGGGAGAAAGATATGGACAATTAAAGGTTTCAACAAAAGACTCAAGTTATTGGAGAGGTCCTTTTATTAGCCACTCCAACTCTCTTCCATGAAGAAGTCAGGTAATCAGGTCTGTCCAGGGACAACATAGCATAGCCACAGGCTCCCTACCTTAGTGGCATGGAACTTTGAAGAGGCCTACCCTTCCATTCTTAAGATTTTTTAGAACAGGGGTTCCTAACCTGGGTCAGGTGAACTTTTTTTTTTTTAATATATTTTGATAATCTGTTGCCTTTCATGCATTTAAAAACACTATTCTGAGAAGACATTCTTGGGCTTCAGCCAAAGGGTTCTGGGACACAAGTCAGTTAAGAAGCCTTGCATAAGAGAACCAGACCCATTTGGAGACATTCCAGCATCAACCTCCTCCCCACCATCCAAGATCACTCTAGTCAAGTTTCACAGGCTCAAATCAGCCAGGCCTCCCTCATGGAGAGACTAGCTGGGCAAAGAACCATGGGCTCTCCAGACTCTACTTTTCCAAATCATCAAACAGGAGAGAGCCCAGAAAGACAGCTTCAGTAATGACATAGAGTTGGGAGGTACTTAAGGGGCCACGGAGTCCCAGCCCTCCCTTTCTACACAGGAGGAAATTGTGGCAAAGAGAAAAATCAACAGTTGCTCAGAGTCATCCAGCCATTGAGTGTCTAAGGGGGTGGGGGGCTGGGGTTGAGACACGGCTTTACTGACTCCAAGTCCATGAGCCGTATGTAACAGATTGTTGCTGTTGGGTTGGTTTTCCCTCCCTCTGGCCACACTGGAAGCCTCTTTGATTTGTTCACAAGGTCTCCTGATGCTGGTCCAGGGTCTGCATGTGAACTTTCTGCTTCCTACATTCTTGATGCAACCTCAGAGCACAGCTTGGAGGGGAAAAAAAGAAGACAACCCACACATTCTCTCTCCTGTACTGTACCACTTTGTGTTTTTTAAAATGTCTTTAGCTTTCGAGGTGCTAGATGTAAACCGAAGTGTATTTCCTCTGCCATATGTATTAGGAAGAAGAGTGGGCAAACTCCAGGTGGGAAGAAATAGGAACACAAACTCTGCTCACATTGGTCATACTTACAGTACAGAGTTAGACTGACTGGAGAAAAAGAAAAGGAACAAAAAACCTTCCCTGCTCAACATCTGGGAACGCTTTTTTTCAGTGCCCTAGAAATTACATTTGAATAAATGTATTAGAATATTTGATTGGAATAATTTCCAAAACATTTAAAGTAGTCCTCTCATTTTGATGTTTGCTTTAAATTTGCTGCAGGTCTGAGACTCAGAATGGCCTTCCCCAAATAATAAATACAGCTTCCTAAGGTTAAAAAAAAGGCCCAGGGGGGGCGGAGCCAAGATGGCGACTGGAAAGCAGTAACTGGCGTGAGCTCCCCTCCAAGTCCCTCCAAAAACCTATGAAAAAATGGCTCTGAACCAATTCTAGAACTACAGAACCCACAAAGGGGCAGAGGGAAGCAGGACTCCAGCCCAGGTCTGCCTGGATGGTCTCGGGGTAAGGTCTGTCCCGAACAGAACTC
>CM053626.1:331271185-331286528 GCA_028646595.1 Phalanger gymnotis | reverse complement strand
GGAAATGGGGAGAAAAATCTGTAATTCAAACGCATGTGAAAATTAATGCTGAAAACTAAAGATGTTAATAAAAAAAAAAGGCCCAGATGTTCACATAACCCAGGCTTATTCAGCACTGTGGGGCAGGGACTTGGCAGCCCTTAGTCAAGGCTGCTCAAAAATTCCATAACTGGAACACCATCTTTTCCTTTTTTCCCCTTAATGCTACCTTTTCCACCCAGTAATGTTCCTAGTGCTATTATGGAGTCATGATCACATCAATGTGTTACACCCCTGTAATGAGGGTTCACTGTTCCACTGAGGCAGCTGCTAATGCAGTGGATAGAGCTCCAGGCTTGGAGACAGGAAGACCCGAATTCAAATCTAGCCTCAGAAACTTACTAGCGGTGTGACTTTGAATAAGTCACTTACCCCCTGTCTGCTCAGTCTCCTCAACTGCAAAATCCATATAATAATGGCACATACCTTGTAGGGTTGTTGTACAAACGCTTAGTACTGTGCCTGGCACACAGGAGATGCTATATATACATAGATATAGATATAGATATAGATATAGATATAGATATAGATATAGATATAGATATAGATATAGATATAGATATATAGATATAGATATATAGATATAGATATATAGTTTCTCCCACCTCCCCTTCCAGCAATGCAGCTCATAACCCGTCTGTACTTTCTCCTCTGCATAACATGGTATACTGTGTGTACTAACAACCTCTGGTGACCTGAACTGGAATGTGCGATGCTTATTCACAGTCTCCTGTCAACCCTCTTCATAAGGAATCCCCTTGACACAATGGAGGCGCCCTCTGCCTTCTTTTCCTTTAAACATTCTATGGATGTCAGAGCAGAGCTGGGTTTTCTAGCAGTTGGTGCCAGCTTGACACATTATGCACCTTTTTCATTTCTTTTGCCGATCGTAAATTCACGGAGCAATCTTTTTATGCCAACTCTAGCGTGTAGGTTGTCATAAATGACACACCGAAGGCCATTTGAACCACCTGTGCACCATTCCATTCCCCTAGGTGCAACCATAGCTTTTATTCTTCAGAGAGAATGGTGTTCCATGACCCCGTCAAGTGCCATTTTCACAATGGTAGAACTCAAGATGTGGAGTCAGACAGATGAGAATTTGAAGGCTGCTTTAGGGCTAAGTTGCCGAATGACCCTAGTCAAGTTTACTTGAGCTCTATGCCTCAGTTTTCTCACCTGTAAAATGAGGTGGGTTGAACTCAGTGGTTTCAAAGGTTCGTTCTAGCTCTAGACCCATGATCCTCTTATTTAAACAAAGAAGCACATTTTCCCTCATTAGCTGGAGCATCTGAGTGGGGGAGTAGATGAAGTACTGGAGTCAGAAAGCCCAGAGTTCAAATCCTCCCACAGACAAAAGTGACAACTTCAGAGAATAGTAACTCTGCCTACCTCCCATGGCTGTTGTGAGGATCCAATGAGACTTTTGTAAAGTGCTTTGCAAACTTTAAATAAGCACAGAAATGTTAGCTGTTATTATCATCAGAGCTGGTGTGGTTGCTATTGTCATCTATGTCATCATGGTTATTATTGGCTAGCTTGAGACTTCCTCACAAGCTCCCTGTACTGACTCAGGCTGAGAGCATCACCTGGAATCCCCAGAGGAGCCAGGTAATGATTTGCCCATGGCCACATGATCAGTAGACTTGTACCAGAGGCAGAGCTCGGGTCCTTCTGATGCCAAAGCCCGATTTCCAGAACACTGCCAGGATGCCTCTCCCATCCCTTCCTAGTCTGCACAAAAGTTCCCAGGGGCCACAGAGTTCTCTCCATGTCTTCTGATTTTTCTTGGCAGGGGCTCGTGTCTACCGGACTTCATCTCTTTTTCCAGAATATGCTCTGGGACTCTTACTATGAATAATTCACACCATACTACCCCTGTCAAAAGGAATGAACAAAGCGTATCTCATGATGCAGGACCCTTGATTTTTGTTGTTTTTGTTCACTTACTTAGTAATTCTCCACCTCCATCTCCCTGTCAACCATGAATTAGAAAGACTCTGCTGTGTATAAATACTGTATTCGGGATAATTAGATATTGGGATGGGGGATTCAGGGAAATTACTTTAACTGGGATCAGAATTGAGGCAAATAAGAAGTTTTTAGTTCAGTTTCTAGTTTGGGTGATTTTCTGACCTTAAACAGTCTGATTTGTCAGAGCACTTTTCATTGTCAGCCCTGTCTTTTCCCAAATCTCCCTGGCAGACAAATCGCATTGAGCCATGGGCTTGGTTCTAATTGGCTGGGATCTTTTCAATTTGGCAGCTTCATTTTTAATGCAATGGATGGAAGATTATGTGCCAGTCTTTTCAATGGGTTTTCCATATTGGTGATCAGGGTCAGGGATTTGAACATAAGCAGGCTTCTGGCTATTTCTTCTGGCCAATTTAAATTGATTCATACAAGTCCTTTGTACCCCCAGGAAAGGGGAGAACAAATCCTAGTGAGGGAGACAGTTATCTCTGTACTTTCAGATGGAATCTTAGAAAAGAAAAGGCATTGAGAGGGTGGGTAGTCTGAGAAGGAAAATGCTTTGGATGTTATAAAATGGGAGATCTTGGGAGGTTGGCAAAGGCATATTGAAACTTTGACCTGGAGAATTCTCCTTTGAATCGAGGTCACTGGGGAAATGATTTCCAGGAATTACATTGAGCTGTTTAGGTTAACAGGGCTCTAGAAACACAAAGCATCATTAATATCTGATCCTACAGTGAGCCTTGGGGGACTAAACGATCCTTTGGGGCCCAAAAACAGAAATTAACTCTTCCCGGGCCCTGGGGCATCACTGAGACATTAAGTAAGAGAAGCAAAAAAAAAAGGCCATGTGGTATTTGTGCAGTGCCTGACATAATAAATGCTTAATATTTTTTTATTCATTTATTCTTTCCTTCATTCATATCCTGCTTAAGATTCTGCCTCTTATGATACTACTAAGGATATTTTAAAAAAGGAAACAGTGCTCTCTGAAATGTTAACCTCAAAGAGGTGGCTTATTCTCCTCAGGATCCTTACATTCCTTCACCAATTCTGGGTCCATTGATCCAGGGGTTTCTCTATTAAATTTTCAAATGATATGAACTCATGGTCACCCGAAGAAAGAATTTGACCAAAGGGAGGGAATATCTTGGCAAACGTGCCTTTCTCTTTGCATAGGTGAGAAGTTTACTATGAAGCAGCATTATCATCATCATCATCATCATCATCATCATCATCATCATCATCATCATCATTCCAGTTTATGTTCTTGTTATTCTATTCATCCATGGGGCAACAAAAGAGTCAGTGGTCTCAGAAGCCCTCTTGGAGGATGCCTGCCCATACATCACCCTTCTACCCTCTCTGAAAACCTAGGCACTATTTATCCTAGCCTGGTGTCCAGCCCAGGGCCACCTTCAGTCTGTATGGCTTGTCTGTTTTTTAAAACTACTCTCATGTTTCAACAGACACAAGGAGAATGTACAAAAAAAAATTAAGAAAGGAATCTCAGCTTCCAAAGAAAAATGTCTAGACTAGTGGCTCCCACAGATACTCAGCTTTCTGACTTTGCTTTCCTCCTGGCCTTTGCACAGGCCATTCGCTCATACTTTTAATGCACTCCTTTCTTAATCTTTCTCTTAGAATCCTTCACTTCTTTCAAGGATCAGCTCTGGTATCATATCCTGCTCACCTTAGAGGGTAGTGTTCTCTCCCATCCCCAATTACCTTGAATTTATGTATCTGTTTCTAGGTCATTTCTCCACACATCCCCCCTAGAACATAGGACCCTTGAAGGTAAGAGATGGTTTGTTTCTTTCTTCATCTCCCCATGGTGCTTAAGAAGAGTTGTTGCATTTGAACTGGATTTGGAAGCACCCACATCTGCAAATGTTCTTGTTAGATTCACACGATAAATGAGGATTTTGTTTTTCCTAACGTTATACTGTGCTAGGCAGAGTGAGGTGGAGATATCTGTGTCTGAGCCATGCCTGATATGTCATCATAATGATAACTCACAATTACATAACACTCTGCAGTTTTACAGAGTATTTGTCTCCAAACAACCCCATGAGGTAGTTTTAAATGTGGTGTCATAATTTTGTGTATTTACCTACCAATATACAGCTGAACCCTTCACGTCTTATTATCCTAAGTAGTTCTTATTCTGATCTTTGCACAAATCCTAAAATGGTCTTTTGAGTCTGTCGTCACATGGCTTGGTTATGCCTCTCAACTTGGCTCATCTGCCAACCTGAAAAGCATATCTTTTTCCAAGTTATGTTGAAATGTCAAACACCAAAAGGCCAAAAACCATATCCCTGGGGCCTCACATGGAGACCTTCCAATGGGATATTGAACCAGTAATGAGTATTCTTTGGGTTCTGCTATTCAGCTGGTTCCAAATCCTTCCACTTAATCCACAAACCATGCCAAACTTCTACATTTTGTCCACAAAACAATGGGAAAGGATATCAAAGGCAAGGCTAAAATCTCAGGACAACATCTATAGCATGCCCTTGATTTACCAGGCCTATAGTGGACAAGGACTAAACCTGGGTCCGGTCACTAATAGAGAGTTTCTGGATGAGAAAGCAGCTTCTACCAACGGCAGATGGCACATCCTCTGCCATTTACACTCTGAGAGGTTTGCCTGGAACACTAATAAGATGGGTGATGTTCCCAGGGTGTGTCCCAGATGGACGTGAATTTAGCCCTTCCTAGCTTCATGGTAGCTCTCTACACAGTACACCTCCTTGCTTACCATTCAAATAAATTGGTCAACCGAAAGAAAATGGTTATTTCTGTCCTGTTCTTGCTGAAGCCGGTTAACAGGTCTAAAGTCTTCAAAGTAATTATGTCCAAAACAGAATAATCATTCTCTGCAAACTCTCTCCATGTTCCTAATTTTTCTATTACTGTTGAGGGTATGTCACCCTTCTAGGCACACAGACTCAACCTTAATCTCTCAATATCCCCCCACCCCAATATCAAAACTCTTGCTAAGTCTTGTCATTGCAAACCTTCACAATATCTCTCTCTCCTGTATTTCCCCTTCTGTCCACTCACACAGCCACAACCCTGGGGCAGGACCTCGTTACAATACACTTAGATTATTGCAATAACTTTCTGGTAGGCTTTTCTACCTTGTCTCTGTCATCTCTAGGCCAAACGGACCTTCCTAAAGTCCAAATCTGATGATATCTTTCCTCCCTTCTCCCCACTGGACTGTACAAACTCCAGTGACTATTACTTCTAAGATTTAATGTAATTATGAAAGTTTCTTTTTGGCTTTTAAAGACCTTCATAATTTGGACCATTGCTCCCTTTCCATTTTCTTCCTTCATGTACTTCAATGGTGCTCTTCTCTTGCTGTTCCTAGCACATGACTCTCCATCTCCTGTTTCCTTGCCAACACACCCGGCAGGCTCTCTCTCCTCACTTCTACTCCTGAATTCTTTCAAGGCTCAGCTTCAGGGCCATTTTCTATAAGAGGCTTTTATGACCCTTCCTCCTTCACTGCTGGTATCTTCCCCCTAACACTAATTTCCATTATACTTTATTGCTTACTTACATGTTTTCTATCACATTAGATGTGAAGGAAGAAAGTATATATGCCTTGTTTTGTGTCCTCAGGGCTTGGTGCAGTGACTGGTACATGGCAAACACTCAATAAAATGCTTGTTATCTGACTGACTTTTTAAGGGAAATTTGGGATATTATTTGCCTTTCTTCATAATCTCTACACATCTTCCAATTTCCACTGAAAATGGTTCAACAACTTCCAGTTCTTTTGATACCCAAAGTTGTAGTTGATCTCGGTCTAGTGACCTGAACTTATCAAGGGCAGCCAGGTGGTCATCTTCCTAACATCTTAAAAATCTATTCTCCATTAGCCAAATGTGCTCATTTTCAGTCCAAAAAGAATTATCCTGGACAAAACCAAAACCAAAAGTTTCCAAATAGGGTGAAGAAGCTCTGTCAATTATCACCATCCCTCCCACCCCTTCACTGAAGGAAATGGTCCTCCCTTTGAGGCTCCATTTTCCCCCAATGCAGCTATCAGTCTTTTTTACATACTTCTTTGCTTGGCTCACCAGTCTCAGCTCACGCTGATCTTTAGCATTCCTGATGAATCATATTCTGATAGGATCATGGTGAGCTTTTACAGACATCTTCTGCTAGAATAACATTTAACATTTATTTAGCACTGTAAGATTTACAAAGGCTTTACATGTATTATCTCATTTACCAACCCTTGCTTTTCTCATCTGTATTAAAACTGTACATTGGTCGTGAGTCCCTGCACATCTTCATTGGTTCCTTTAGATAACTCTTCATTTTCCTCCTCAGAAGAAATGACTCCTAACTGTGTCTTCCCAATTTCATTCATGAGGGCTTTCCATTCCTCTAGCACTGACTTCTTCTTTTGATTTATAGTCTACATGAGTCTACATATCCCTTCTCTGAACCCTTTGAAATCTTTTTTTTTCCTTAAAATCTACAGTATATGTCAGATGCTGATTGGCATTTCTCTTCTCTATCAAATCTTCTAAGATGAATTGGTCATTACTTAGTCATGTTCCCATAAATTACCATTCTATACTCAAGATCCTCTTTATTAACGAAAAACAGAAACAGAATAAAATATCCCATATTTGTTTCCTCTACTTTTTGAAGGTTAAAATTTTCCAGTAAAGTCAAAGCAAGTCATAAAACCTCTATTAAATGCCTACTATGTGCCAGACACCAGACCAAGTGCTAGGGATACAAAGAAAGGCAAAAGAAAACAAACTAAAAATGAAAACAAAACAAGAATATCAGCCCTTGCTCTCAAGGAGCTCACAGCTAATGGGGAGACATCATGCAGACAACTATGTCCAATCAAGATACAGAGAGGAGAAAGTGGAGCTAATCTTGGAGATCAGGCACTAGCATTAAGGAGGATTAAGAAAGACTTCTTGTAGAAGGCAGGATTTTAGCTGGGAGGAAGCCAGGGACCAGAGATGAGTAAAGTGAAGGAATTTTAAACTACTCTGTCTACTCTAGCTGAACTTTGGATAACTGAATTTCCCAGTTATTTATAGATCATGCCTCTGTTCTAGGCTTGCCATCTCTTCCCTGAATTCATCTACTTCCTCCTTCTGCCCAGGTTGACTTTAGTATTTTCTGATAGTAATATAAAATTTCTGTTTCTGGTTTCGTTTACCTTTACCTGGTTTCCTCATGTGAGCATATCTTCTTAATATTCAATGCTCCCCTGTATCCCCTTTTAACCATTTTCTTTATTTTTTCATAGGGTTCAGCCTTTCAAATAAAAGTTGAGACTATGATTTTCAAAGTGCTCTCCACATATTATCTTTGTTGGCCACCCGCTGTGCTGAGGATGGACATCCATGCTCAGCTCTTCCTCCTGAATTTCCTGTTTGCCCCTAAGGTTCACCTCAAGAGCCACCTCCTTCAGGAAGTACTTCCTAGTCTCTGCCCACTAGGCCATCCTACCAAGGTTATAATGTATCTATTTTGTATTTTGTTTATATTTACAAATATGCCTGCTGAATTCCACCTCATGCACTTACTTGTTATGTGCTTAATAAGTAATGAATGATAATTTAGGCAGCTAGGTGATTCAGTGGGTAGAATACTTGGTCTGTAGTCAGGAAGACTCATTTTCCTGAGTTCAAATCCAGACTTAGATACTTACCAACTGTTTGACCTTGGGCATGTCACTTAACCCTGTTTGCCTCAGTTTCCTCATCTGTACATGAGCATGAGAAGGACATAATAAACTGCTCTAGTATCTTTGCCAAGAACACCCCAAATGGAGTTGCAAATTATTAGACATGGCTGAAACAATTTAACAATGATTATTTAAGACTCACAACAACCTATAGTTAGGCAAAAGGAACATTATCTCCATTTCGCAGAAGAAGAAATGGACTCTGAGAGAGACACAAGGTGACTTACTCAGAGTCAAATAGTGAGTCAAAGGAAGAGGCTGAATTTGACTCTGTCTTCCTACTTCTTTTCAGTCTCTTCATCTTCTGTACCACCATAGTTAGCCTTACAATTCATACTTCCAGCAACGTTTTCTTTTTTACTGTACTATTGTTTAAATAAACCCTATCCATACAAAGCTAAATCAACATTTCTCCAGCGAGCAAAGCAAAACAGAACAATGGCATCTCACCATTTAATTTTGTTGGTTTTATTTTCTTTGTGCTAAAACATATGTAAAATGCCCCTCTGGGGATTCCTGAGTTAGAACGTTTATTTCATTAAAAATTCATAGGAATAATTAAATGCCATCCTATACGCAGTTGAACAAATAAGGGTGACAAATATGGCATATGTTCCATGGGGCAATAGGAAAGTCCACTAAGCCCAGGCATTTGGTTAAAAAATGTTAGAAGACAATAGAATCATTCTTTTTGCACAAAACTAGCAAATCCACAACCTTTTCAGGATTCATTCCCAATCAACAAAATACCAGGAAAGCCAGTGACCGCCACCACCTCCATGAAGAATTCAATACAGCATTTGTTTTTGGATAGAACTCATAAATATTAGTGCTCTCAAAAACACCTTATTTTTGACCCAAAATACCTCTAAAACATTTATTTAAGAGACCAATTGTTACCAAAGGTTTTCTGTAGTGCTTCAGACCACAGGTCAGTGGTCCCCTCCTACAGAGAAGGGCTGCCCAGAGTTGTCTCTGCTTCTTCAAATAACTTGAACTTACTTCACATATACATGCTATTTGGGCATATGTGCACCATTGAGATGCCTCCATTGGGACCAAAGAAAAAGCTGTGAGCTCCCAGAGGGGAGGAGCTATTTCCTGTTGGGTTTTGGAGTTCCAGAGCTTAGCACCACACCACGGATAGAGTCAGCACTTCGAAAGATCTCCAAGTGCTTTTGTATCATCTAAATCATAATCATCTTGTTTTTAATTTGGAGAAGATGCACAATGTAGGGGAGAGAGCTCTCCACATGGAGTCAGGAAGAGTTTGAATCTTTCCCTAGGCAATCACTAGAGATATGACCATGGGGAAGTTACTTGACCACTCTGTACCTTAGATTCCTCCTCTGTGAAATGAGGGGATTGGACATGATGACTCTAATGTTCCTTCTAGCTCTGTCTAGGATCCCATGACATGCTATCTCCTATTACCAAGAAGCACAAGCTCCTCAAAGAATTAAGTGATGGATAAGTTCCATACAAGCACCATGGCAGGATAGAAAGAGAATTGGTCTTGTGGTCTGAAGACCTGGGCTTGAAGACTGATTCCAATGCTACTCACTTGTGTGACACTGACCTATGTCAGCTACTCATTTCATATCTCTAATCCTCAGTGTCTCTTTCTCTAAGATGTGGATAAAAACACCTGCCCTGTGCATTATGCAAAAAGGCAAATTTATGCTGGCTGTCAGCTAAATCTTCTTAATAATTATAACTCTATTGAAGTGTATTCATCAGCCCTAGGTGGCATTTGGCTCCCTCTCATTGGAGGGCTTCAAATTGAATGGGATGGTCATTTATTGGGTGTGTTTTTTGTGTGAATTCTTATTCAGGTGTGAATTAGATGGCTGCTGAGGTCACTTCCAACACAACTGGGAAGGTCATGTAAAAAACACTTTATCAACATTAAAGCATTAAATACAAGGGAGCTACTATAGGTGTATCAGCAGCAGTCAGCATGCCCTCTTCACCTCCATCTTTCAAAAAGAAACATGTATTTGTTGTCTCTCTACCAGAAAGAAGGTGTAGTGTGAGTCCTATCCTGAACTGTTTGTGATTCAATGAGAACTCTTTGTTCTCTGCTGAGTTTCTATTCAAAGCCTTTAGGCAATAAATAGTTGTCTCCATACTTTTCTCGTTTTCTATTGAGCTACATTTTGGAGACCTTTTCCTATTTCTTGTTCATGTCTGCCTTCCTCTCCCTCTCTGTAAAGTCTCTTCTCCAACAGTACCTCTCATTCTCCAAACTCAATAGATCTCCACTGGCTTTTAGTCCTCTCTTCTTTGCCAACATGCAATCACAGAGTTGGAGAGAAGTGTGAAGGCTATCAGATTCAATTTGTCTCTTTAAAAGAAACCCCTTGAATAAGCCAGCAGATGAAATGCTCTCCCATTCTTTGCTCAAATAGCTCCAATGAGGGAAATGTCCCTTTTCACAAGGAGGCCTTTCCCACCTAGGTATAACATTAGCTGTTTGGGATAATATTCTTTATTTTCTGCTCACATCGTGCCTAAATTTGTCCCCTCTGTAATACCTATCTATTGCCCTCTGGGCCCCATCTACCCATTTAGTCCAGTTCTGCTCTCTGAAACCAAGAGGAAAAAGCCAGATATCATTTCTCTATGTCAGGACATGGAGGATCTCCCAGCCCTTCTAAGTCCTTAATGCTGTCCACCACACAAGACAATTGACTCTCATTTAAAAAGCAACCCTCATAAGTCTCTTCTCTTAGTTAAGGGGTGACTTCCCCAGTGATGGTCCACTTGACTCTGATTCAGATCCACAGAGCCCCTGCTACAGCATTGAGAGAGGCTATGGGAAATTAAGGTGATGGGAGCAAAGAAGCTAGGCATGCATCACCATAATCTATGCATGTACTTTGAAACATCGCTTTAAGAAACAGGAAGATTCAAATAGCTTTTTCATAAGCCCACATCAAACAGGTCTGTTCATGTTTTTTGCCACTTGACCTGCTGGGATCACAGGCTACCAGATTCATATCAGCTCCGTTATCGAGTAAGAACTACACCAGATGGATGTGTCCATGGTAGCAAGCAGAGTGCAGTCCTACAGAGGTTGGGGGGAGGGAGAGAAAAGCAAGAAAACCAAACCTTTGACCAAACCCTGACTGCCACAAAGACAATTGTTGCCCTGTAATAGGATTGTAGCAAGAGCTAGAAAGGGAGAATTGATTTCTCTGATAAAGAATCCATTCTATTATGGGGACAAAGCATCTTCTAAGCAGACACTATTTTCTCTGACACCCAATTCACTTCTTTGCTTTACTATAATCCCTAGATAGGGACTGTAATTCCCACCACCAACTGGACTTAGCAGCTTCAGGAGCATTGAGGAAGGAAGACCCCCAGACTGGCTCATTTCTCTGGGTTTGACAAGTCACAGCAAAGGGAGGTGGTTTCAGTCATATTTCACCCTTACCGGTGTGTCCATCTCTTCCTCGACGATTGATGCTTAGGAGGTTTTGGTCAAGAAGAAATTTGACGAGTTCAATACTCTTGCCATAGGTACAAGCGCTGTGAAAACACAACACATTGGGAATGAGTGTTGGGGTTTGTTCACATGGAAGACCCCAATTATTCTCAGATACGGACAAGATATATAGAACATAATGGGGCCATCAGCAGTGTCTCTTTCTGGTAACTCCCTCAGTGGCTCTATTGAAATACCCTGAGATCATATTACATGTTTTAGTGGTCACATCACAGAGCTGAATTCCATTGAGGCTGCAGTTCATTAAAAATAAACTCTTAATTTTTCCTCCTACACATTGTCTTCTAACCTTAGTTCCCCACTTGAGCATATGTAGTTTTTTTTTTTTTAATGTGTAGGAACTTATATTAATCCATATTAAATTTCGTCTCTTTAGATTTGGCCTAATTTCTATCCTGATGGTGACTTTTGGAGTCTAGACTTTGTTATCTAACATGTTCAAATGGTATGTACATCATTAAAGGATCCATCCAGGCTACTGCTAAACGAAGAACAGCAGGAGTCGAGGACAGGCCATTTCAGCACACTACTCGAGAACCGCGTAAACGCGCCAGTCAAGAAGTTTCACTACTTTGGAAATAAATATCAAAAGGCAGAAGTTTTAATTTTAACATAAGGAAGAACTTCCTAACAACTGGGGCTTTCCAAAAATGGAATGATGCATCAGGAGCCAGCAGGATCTCTTTTCCTAGAAGTCTTCCAGCAAAGGCCAGAGGATCACTTTTCTGGTATGCTGTGTCGGGGATATTTTATCGTCGAGGATTTGAATTAGATGATTTCTGAAGTCCCTTGGAAAGATAAGATTCTGTGATTTGGGCAAGACCACTCAACCAGCTCCAAATCCACTCTGCCTTATTATCGTGTGATGTATATCTTTCTATCTTGTTCTGGGCACCACCTTTTCAGCAGGACCTTGGCAGAATTGAATGCATTTATAGGGTATGTTAGAGAGAGAGGACTAGAGATGACACCAGATAAGGATCATTTGAAGAAATTAGGGATATTTAGCCAAGAGAAAAGAAAATTCGTGTTGGAGATGGAGGGAGGGGCATGATAATTGCCTTCAAATATTTGAGTACCATCAGGCAGAATCTGTTGTCAATAAGAATTTATTTAGCACCTGCAAAACACTCCAGAATCTTTGCCAAGAAAACCCCAAAGTGGTCACAAAGAGTTGGACACTACAGAAAAACAGCTAAACCCAAAGTGGTCACAAAGAGTTGGACACTACAGAAAAACAGCTAAACAACAGCAAAAATGGGCCAGACACTGTGCTAAGTATTTGGGGATATAAATAACAGCAAATGCAGTCCCTGTTCCCAAAGAGTTCACAGTTAGGGTACAGTGGGGATGGTATGTGTGTGTGGGTATAGAAAGATTGAAGGCATTAGCATTAAGGGGGATCAGGAAAATCAGGAAAGCCTTCTTATAGAAGGTGGGAAGGAAATCAAGAAAGCTAGGAAAAGGAAGTAAGGAGAGAGAGAATCCCAGGCACGAAAGGCGCCTAGTGAAAAAGCCCAGAGCTGGAAAATGGTGTGCCTTATGGAAAGAACAACAAGAAAGCCAATGTTACTAGATCACAGAGTATGTGAAAGTGAGCAAGCCATAAGAAGACTGTAAAGGTAGAATGAGGCCAATTTATGAAGGGCTTTAAAAGCCAAAATAGAAGATTTTATATTTGATGCTTGAGACAACAGGGAACCACTAGAGTTCTTAAATAGGAGTAATTTGATAGCTGTCTGAAGGATGGAATGAAATGGGGAAAACCCTGAGGCAGGGAGACCAATCCCCAGGTTCATGATTACCATGGTCCAGTTGTAAGTGGATGAAGGCCTATGCCAGGGTAGTACCATTCTGAGAGGAGACAAGGGGAAGTACTTGAGAAATGTTGCAAAGGTGAAATCAACAGGACTTGGCAGTGACTGGATACTGAGAGTGAGAGAGGGTGAAGAGTTGAGGATGACCTCTAAGTTGTAAGCCTGGGTGACTGGGGGGATGGTAGCACCCTCAACAGTGATAGGGAAGTTAGGCAGAAGGAAGGTGTTTTGGGGAAAATGATAATGAGTTCAGTTTTAAACATGCTGAGTTGGAGATGTCCATGGGACACCACGTTTAAGATGCCTGACAGGTGGGTGGTGATGCAAAACTGAAGGTCAGGAAAGAGGTTAGGGCTGTAAAAGTAGGTCTGAGAATCATCGGCATAGAGATAACAATCGAATTCGTGGGAGCTGATGAGATCAATGAGAGAAATGGTCAAGAGGAAAAAGAGGGCCTGGGATAGATGGATTAGACTTTTTCTTGGCCCCAGGAGCAAATAACAGAGAAATAAACTGAACTCACAAGTTCAGAAAATCTTCCAAATAATTAAAGCTGTCCCAAACTTGAATTGCCGGCATCCAGATGCCGTGTGTTAGTTACTCTTCACTGGAGCTTTTCAAAGTAAACCTAAGTGAGAGACTAATGGTTCAGAGATGTTTTAAACGGGATGTTTGTTGAGATGTATGGACTAGATGACATCTGAGATGCTTTTAATCTGTGGAATTCTGGGAATCTCATCAGACTATGAGCTTCTCAAAGGCAGGAATCGTCTTCTGCCTTTCTTCGCATCCCTACTGCTTAATGCAGTCCTGGCACATAGTACACGCAATAAATGCTCATTGCTGGACTAAATGATTGAAGTTTTTTGCTCCTGAAACAGGGTGAGTAGATGTTTGTTCATAAGCCATCTAAGCTTAATAAGCATCATGAGCACGTGTAGTGACTTTTCAAACACCCAAAGGTTTTTGTGCCAGGGCTGCAGAAAAATAGTGTAACATTTCTAGGATTTTCTTACCAAGTATTTCTTGGCAAATATATTCATATTCATGCCATTTTTTTCTAAGGAGAAAAAATCATTGTAACAGTTTTTTTTTAACTTTTTATAAATAAGATCTACCCGGATATTTGAAGAAAAGGGGAAGAATTCCCAGCTAACCCCAATTACTCAAGCCTGATATCTTTCTCTGAATACATACATATATGCTTCCATCAGTGAATATGTCCACAGAGTTTTTAGTAGGTGAGAATACTTGAGAAAAATTCTTTCAAGGGATAATCAAAGTGGACTGTAGTCCTCAAAAGCAGGAATAATAAGGTAGGTAAGCCCACACACTGCCCTGGTCATCTAGAAGAATGATAACCCTAATTAATCTACGTAAATGAGAAAGATAAGGTATGAAAACCAAAACGCATTTTTCTAAGATAGTTCAAAGGTAGAGAGGAACACTCTGTTTAGGAAGGAGCAGAAGGCCTGAGGGGCAGTATTGCTTTTGGTTACAAGGGATCAGGGAACCTGAGAAACACTATTACTTATGGTCCCAAGGGAGCAGAGGCCCTAAGAAGCAGTATTCATTCCAGTTCCAAGGGATCAGAAGCCCTTTCTGGGTAAGGAACAGAGTTCAGACAAGGAGAGTAGTGACCACATCTCTTCTCAGATCACACCACCCTGGAAGCACCAAAAACTTCCAACACTAAGAACTAGCTCTGAAAACAGCAGTGTAAAAAAGCCTGAAGATTGAGGCAGCATCCTTCCCAACCCCACCCTCCAATCAGGACTAGAGCCAAACATTAATATAAATTTCAAAATCAAGAAATAGAGTAGAAAAATGAGCAAACAGCAAAATAAATAAATAAAATCATGAAAAACTATGATGGTGATAGGGAAGAGCAAGACAAACCCAGAAGGAGACAATGAAGTCAAAACAGCTACAAGCAAAGCATCAAAGAAAAATGTGAATTGGACACAAACCCAACAAGAATTCCTAGAAGAGCTAAATAATTTTTAAAATCAAATAAGAGTGGTAGGCGAAAAAATAGATAAAGGAAAAGGAAGAAAATTATGAAAAGACAATTAACAGCTTGGCAAAAGAGTTGCAAATATATGAAGAAAATAATTTATTTCCTTGAATGTCCATCTCCTTCCCTGAAAAATTATGCTTAAATTTGCTGGGTAGTTGATCCTTGGTTGTAGGCCCAGCTCCTTTGCCCTTCGGAATATCATATTCCAGTTTCTCCTGTCTTTTAAAGTGGAAGCTGAA
>CM053626.1:331246667-331270685 GCA_028646595.1 Phalanger gymnotis | reverse complement strand
AAATGGGGAGAAAAATCTGTAATTCAAACGCATGTGAAAATTAATGCTGAAAACTAAAAATGTTAATAAAAAAAAATTTAAAAAAAAATAAATAAATGCTTGTGGATTGATCATCATGGGAAAAAGACCTTCAGATTCTAAGTAATTGCTGTAATTCTGCAAGATTTTTTTCCCTTGAACGTATGCCCAGACAGCACATGGCAAGGATGCCCAAATAACATGAGTCTGGTATCCCTAGGCTCAAACCAAAGAGCCTAAGGAAGAACAATGTTTTGCTATCTTCCTAAGGGCTAATCAGTACTGAAAAACTCCCAGGCAGGTTACTCCCATAGCATCAATAATTAAGACTGGACGTCCAACTGTGATGAGGAATGGACTTGGAAAAATCTTTGACTATGGCTTTGTGGCTCAGCTGGCAGTAGAGCAGAAGGGACTTCACAGTGCATTATTGGTACCAAATGGAGCCCATGGAGAGGGATTGTGCCGATCATAGATTATGAGCTCTTTAAGGGCAGAGACTTCACCTCTTCTCTTATCCCTTATATTGGTAATTAAAGTGGGACTTTTTTTTTTTTACTATTTTCTCTGTTAGCACTTATTTAATCAAGTGCCCTTGAAGAGTCTAGCCTTTGTTTCTTTGATTAAATTAGGAGTCTTTGATGACCTCCTTGTCTGAAGGGAGAGCCTGGTTTGCATGGGTTTGTCCCAGGTTTGTGATACTTATAGGTCACACGGGTGAGTCTCATGTGAAGTGCCCTTTGACCCTGAACAGAATATATAAACTCGAGAGGTTGGAGTCTTCCCTTGGGGCTCTCACTCACTGGAAAAGTGGTGGGTGACTCTGGGCAAGCCGTTGTAACTGACCCCAGGCTTTGCTAACCCAGATGTTGATGCTTTCCTGGTAACTATGAATTGTGATTTAGTCTGTTTACATTGTGTATGTTTGTAATTTGTATGCATTTGCTCTATAGTTCAAGTTGCTGGCTTTTCCTCCTGAACTAAGTGAATGATATTTTTATTTTGGATTGCAATAAGATTGTTATCCCCTTAACGTTACTTTTCTTAGTAAAGCAAATCAAAGAACCTGTGCTAGCAGCTTTTGTTGCTGGTCTTTTGGGGTCTTACACCTCCACAGTAGCTGCTAGCAGATTGTTGCAACATCCCTAGTGCCTAGCACAGTGCCTGGCACATAGTAGGCCCCTAATAAATGTTTATTGAACTGAATTGAAAGTGGGGAGATTTGGTACCAACTGCTCTTAGATTTGCTAACATCTTCTCTTGGTTGGTTGCTGTTTGATCATTAAGACAAATCTAGAAGCCTTTGTGTGAGCTGAGGGCTCTTCATATTGATTCTTTCCTTATACAAATACAAGGACACTTAATTTGGAGATGCAGGAGCTGAGTTTGAATCTTGGCTCTGCCATTTACTAAGTAGGGGACCCTAGGGATGTCCCTTAATCTCCCTGGACCTCAGTTTCTTAATCTGTAAAAGGAGGTTGATTAGATGATGCATATTGCCAACCATCAAAAAAAATCTATGATTCTGCAACACTTCTTCTGGGCTACTTCCCTCTCCCCTCACCTTGTGCAGACTTGCATCATTTTTTTCCCTGTTGTAGGTGGTGGTGGATATTACTATTTTCAGGGTTAAATGATTAACCATGTATGACTACCTTTCTATAATTACATCTGGTAAATTGGAGGAGATCTTCCAAAACTGCCTCCCTTAGTAATAAATGATCAAAAGTATACTATGAAAATGCATTTACCCAATTATTCATCAATAGAGTTACAATAATTTGGGTTATATAAATGATTAACTCCCAGGAAAATGCTCTAACCAGAGGCTGCCAAGCAGTTTAAGGATATGCACACAGACCTCTAACGATGATACATTTCAATTCCAGATTCTTTCAAGACTCTTTTTTTTGCACAGTGAGTAAAAGTTTGATTCCTTTTCCTAGCATTTCAGATTCTCCACAAATTGGTATCACCTTAGCTTTTCTACCTTAACCCATATAATTATCTGCACACATGGTATGTGCTAGTCAAACCAATACGAGTTTTATTCCCTGAACACATCATGAGTCCTGTATTTGCTCATGCCATTCTCTGTGATAGTTGCCTGTTCTTCCTTACATGTTGACATTCGATCCATTCCTGAAAGTTTAACTCAAATGCTAATACCTTCATAAAACCTTGTGGGAGTTCTACCATCAGCCACATCCTTTGGACTTCAGAGACTTTGGTTTACAAATCTCCAATCGATCAGTCAATGAAGCAGCATTTGCTGCGGCCTGAGGTATGTGTAGCAGTTGGCTATTCAAGGCAACTGGAATAACAAGAGAAAAGTGAAACATGTGCTGCCCTTCAGGGGCTTACATTCCAACACCTCACCTACCACGTGATACTGCCTTTTGTAATCGCTAGAGGTCCAAAGTCAACAATTCTGCCTCTGACCTATGTTCATCTATAATCAGGGCCAACTCACTCACCTCTTTAGTGCCCAGACGAGTCTCTAAGACTGAAAGCTACAGAAGAGATTTTGATCTTTCTAGGTGGAGAGGGTTTCCATTCCAGCAATGCTTTACAAAAATGAACTAATACTTTGGACCACAGATATATTAGATGGAGATGAGTTAGACATGGAGAGATAGAGCTATAGCTGGACATATAGATAGACACACATATATACAAATTAGTTATGCATTTTCTGCCTTTTGTATTGCAAATCTTCAAGAACTATATAAAGAAAGCCATTATAATTATCTCTTCACTTGTCTTTGAACTTAATGATGGCAGTGACCATTTATTATCTAAACTTTGAATCTGCCTCACACAATGTTCTGTACAATGGATAGCTGAATAGATGGATGGTTGGGTAGATAATCAAATTTTGCTTCATTTTAACTGTAAAGAAAAACTGAGGTTGAGTCAACACTTAAAGCTATCTCCAGATTGTACCTCTTAATGATTTCACTGCCTAACAAATCAGTACCCTGGATGTTCTGATGGCAGCTTCCTTCTGTTTTTGCCACTAGTTCTTATGTAGGTCTACAGGGTTTTCTATATACTTTTAGTCATTTTTTAACAAATATGAAGATGAAAATTATTTTGACTGAATAGTAGGTAAATATCTAATTAGTACAAATTTATTATGTACGCACTGTGTGCCAGGCATTATGCCAGAGGATATAAATATAAAATGATTCGAGCCCAACTCTCAAAGATTGTATGATACCAGGGGCTTATAATCATTTGATTAAAAAACTGTCTTTAATTAAATCAAAGAATTCACCCCAAACCTGCTTAGGCACTTAGGGAGAAGTGGCCTCCGCTGTGTTTTATCATGCTTTTCCCAATTAGAGCCAGGGCTTGCATGTGCTTGTGAAAGCAAGCTGGCTTTGTAATGGCTTCTCACAGGTTAAGAAGTGAGTACCTTCTTGGGCATTTTTTGTGGCTACCCCAACTATGCTTTTAAAGGATGACAGACGGTTTCCTTAGAAAGGTAGGCACATTTGCACCCAAGAGGCTTATGGCAAAAAAAAAATATACATATATAAGAATACAGTAAAATTCATCCCATTTGTTATTGTTGAGCTCCTGCAATGAGAATCTGGAGAAAGGAGAGAAATTTTGGGAGCTGCTGCTCTTGGCAGCATCTCCCAGAATAAAGAGAGAGAGGAGCAGTATGCTTACAGATGTTGATATGCCTGTTGCCATGGCAATGTCAGTTGCTGTCTTTGTGGCTGTTGCTATGATGGCAGCAGCTGGCTCCAACTCCATCTGTTGTCCTGACTATAGCATCTGCCTCTACCTTCACTGCTACGTGTCTAGCCTGGGCCCCTTGCCCTCCCCTCAGCTTCTGCTGTCTTTGTGTTTGCAACATCTGCTGCACATTGTCTTTGCTTTGCATATGCAACTTCATGTCCAGTTTATGTGAGTGCCCTTTCTAGGTGACAATTGTATTTAAATTGTCTCAATTCAGGGGTCTTAGACTGCATCAAAAGAGGCAGAGCTTCCAGAAATAAGGAGGTGATACTATCCCTATATGCTTACCTGATCAGGCCACAACTAGGATATTGTGTTCAAGTCTGGATTCCACAGTTTGGGATGGGCATCAATATGCCAAAGAATGTGGAGAAGAGAGCAACCTTCAGGTTAGTGATGGGTCAGTCAGTCAGTTAGTAAACATGTATTAAGCATCTCGTATGTGTCAGACATTGGGCTATGTACTGGGGATACAAAGAAAGTCAAAAGACAGTCCCTGCCTGAAAGAACCTCACAGTCTAATAGGGGAAGAGAACTCATAAAAAGAAGCTGAAAGGTGGGGAGGGAGGGTACCAACCTAGCCCTTTCTGTAAATGGAGGATCTGGAAAGAGCTGTCTGATGTCTCCAGTGAGAGGCAGGGAGGGGGCCCAGGGCTCAAGAGGACTAAGGAATTGAAAGTTTCAGAGTTGATGCGATCTTGCAGGAAGACGATTTACTGAAAAAAATTATGAAATCCAGGATCTTGACCATAAAATGGCTTATATTCATGTGAAATTAAAATTAATTGAAAGAACTGGGGATGCTTGAAAAATAGCAGAGTTGAGAGTGTGTCACAATATATGTCTTCCAAAATTTGAAAGACTTTTTCATTGGATTTATTCTGCCTGGTCTCATAGAGATAAATCAGGAGTAATGGGTAGAAGTGGGGAAGAAGCAGATTTAGGCTTAATCTCAGGGGGAAAAACAAAAGAAGACAAAAAGAAATCCTAATGATTGGAACTCTCCCAAAATGTGTACCTTAAAAGGTCTTTAAGAAAAACCTTGATAACCAGTGAATAGATATGGTATAGAGGGAACTGTCGAGCAGACCCAGTTCAAATGAGGTCCCTTTTGAAACTCTATGATTCCTTGAAATATTGCTTACCTGTGAAAAGCTGTTTCACTAAAGATGTTTTCCTTTGCCAGACTTTCTGTTCCTGACAGTTGAATTATTTCTTTGGCAACTTCAAATTTTCCATTGTAGCAAGCCCTAGGGTTAAGGAAAATG
The DNA here is from genome assembly GCA_028646595.1 of Phalanger gymnotis. Taxonomy (NCBI): domain Eukaryota; kingdom Metazoa; phylum Chordata; class Mammalia; order Diprotodontia; family Phalangeridae; genus Phalanger; species Phalanger gymnotis. Next base: position 331,265,646 of record CM053626.1, on the reverse strand, counting down.
TAGGTTCTTTTTTAAATGCTGGAAGAGTCACAGAACCTACCTTGCAGATCCACATGTCAATTCTTCATACTCACAAGTGCAAAGGTGTGTCTCCATAGATATTAGTTATGTGTGGCTGGACTTCAAAATCCCTTTGAAGCAGAAACTTTACAGTATCGTGGTGTCCAAATTGAGAGCAGAAATGGAGAGGGACATGGTCTTCGTTATCTTGGGCGTTCACTGGCATCAACAACAGAGGATGGAACAGGTTATTGTGACTGGTTATCACTCAGTTTCCATTTGCTTAATACCATGCCCTGTGCCCAGGATGTCCTCAGTAAATTCTAATTGATGGTAACTCAATTCAGTTCAACTCAAAAAGCTTTTATCCAGCCCTTCATATGGGCTTATGTGCTGCGTGCTGGGGATGCAAGGGAGAGCACAACGAAATAAAAATACTAAATTCTCTTCTTGCCCTCAAGGAGCTTATATTCAAGTGACTGGATATCCTGTCCCTCAGACTCCTCTCTCCTCTGAATGAACTTCACAAGGAACCCATGAAAGGAAAAATGGACCTATGGTTAATGGGAACTGAGATTATATTTTGATCGTGTGTTGCCAAAGTCTGAAACAAATCTCTTCAGAAACTTTGGTTTACAAGGGGAGAGTTCCCTTAGTTTTAGAGGTATGATTTATTCCAACAATTCTTACTATAATACATTATTAAATACCCTTTTAAAAAGGTAATTAAGGCTACTTGGTTGATGACCAATGGGGAGGATACTAAATGGAGGCTTGTGAGTTATAATGTTATAAATCTGTATTCTTCGAGATTACCCCTAGTACACTGAAGGGTGGTGTAGTTAGCTGCTCTTTGGGGACCCAGATGAACTATTTGAATGGGACTGGGGAAATGGCTCTGGAAGTGGTTCTAACTGATAGAGTTGAAGTGTTTCCTCCCACTAACAAAGTCTTTGCTGAGGCCTATTGGGAGGTGAGAGTATTGTTTACCATATTACGTTATTGAGTTGATTTCTGAGACTATGCCTAGTAAAACTGGCTTAATTACTGGGCCAGAGAGGGCTTGTAGTGGGGATATGAATGCAAGGTAACAGCTTGCAAACGCTGGAGATACTAACATGCTGACATGGAATGTTTAATGTGGAAGCCATAATGATAATTTCACCTTTCAACTTGTCTCTGAACATTCCTCCCTTTTTGGGGGAAGTGATGTTGAAGGCTGAGATATGGAACAGACGCAAGAGGTATAAGACCATGTAATGGGCTGACGGCACAAGGCTCATCTCAAACACTGCCTGATCTCACCATTGCTACTGCCCCCCAACTAGGTTATATTTACTTTGTATTTATTTTGTTTACTTCTCTGAACCCCTGCCTGTATCTCCCTTCCCAGTTCCAGTAGATTATATGTTTTTTGAGGGAAGGGACCATTTCATTATATTTTTGTTTTATTCTACTGTTGCATTGTTTCTGTATCCTAAAGTATGTAGCCTAACGGATGACACCTAGTAGAACAATCGCTCCAGATCGTCACTTGGAATAAGCATAGCAGGGCTGGATAAACATTGGTTGATTTGAATTATGGATAAGAAAGAACACTGCTTTTGAGGCTACTAGTCATCAAAACATCAAATATCCATGATCCTATTTTGGCAAGCTCCCATCAACAGTATGGACGGCACCATACCAGCCATTTTGTAAATACATAATTAAATATAACTGCAAACTGGAGAAGAATTAAGGATGCCTTCAAATCTTACTTCCCCAGCTCTAAACAGATTCAAGTATGGTCGATGTAAGAAAGACTTATGGAAGAACTTGTGTCTCCAATAGAGACATCGAGGCATAGTGGTAATGAATGGTCCGAACTCAAGAGAGAAGAGAAGGTGGGTTCAAATTTGCCCTATAAAATCTACCAGCCTTAGGATTCTGGACAAGCCAATCACTTACACTACTTTTGCTCCAGATAACTATCTAGGACTTATTGATAAAGTAATTTCTAGTTGGTAGCGCTCAGCATTGGTAGAAGAGGCTTCCCACACTGATAAAATTGCAGATCCTTGCATCTTCTGAAGAGTGTGCTGGGCAGTGAATAGCACCCTCTCTTGGGGATGTAATGAATGGAATTCCTTTGAGAGAGTACAGGTTGAACTAGGTGAATTGTGCCTTTCTCTAAAAGGCAGCGCAGTCTAATTGAAAGAACACTAGAAGCAAAATTAGGAGACCTGAGTTTAAATCTTCCCTTTGCTGTTTGCTACCTGAAAGACCGTGTAAGTCACAGCTTCTCTGGGCCTCATTTCCTCATCTGTAAAACAAGACAATTGGATTGGGTCAAATCTAAGGTCACTTCCGGCCTCTACACCTGATGATATTATGACTGAATGGTCTCTGAGGTCACTTTTAACTTTAAGATTCTCAGATTTATAATTTGATAATTAAACAACTATAGCTAATATTTATGTTGTGTTTTAAGTTTAAGGTTTAAAAACTGCTTTTATTTAATAGCTCCTTCGATAAGTATTATATGCCTTGTCCTCTTGGTGCTTAAAATCTAACTTGGAAGAAAGGATTTACACATACATTAACTAATTAAAAATTATGTCAAGTAGGAAAACAATCAGGAGCCAAAATATGTTAGTTCTCTTCTGTTTCTGTTCTTGTGTTTGTTTGCTTTGAGCATTTCTCAGTTATTATTTTGAATCAGAATGAGTTCACCGTTGATGTTTCTAGGAAGAACTCTGTTTTCTCTTTTCTGTAGAAATGAGGGACACAGTGTGTCATAGCGGGGAGATGCCAGACTTGGAGTCCAGAAGAAGCAGGCTGAAATCCTGCCTCAAACACTTACTAGCTGTGTGGCTCTGGACGAATCCTTTAAGTCATATGAGCCTCGATTTCCTCATGTGTAAAATAAAGGCGGGGGTGGTCAGGTAATACAGTGGGTAGAGCGCTGAGCCTGGAGCCAGGAAGATTCATCTTCCTAAGTTCACATGTGACCTCAAACACTTGCTATCTTTACGATCCTGGGCAAGTCACTTAACCCTGTTTACTTCAGTTTCCTTGTCTGTAAAAATGAGCCAGAGAAGGAAATGGCAAACTACTCCAGCATCTTTGCCAAGAAAACCTCAAATGGGGTCACAAAGAGTCGGATGTGAATGAAACGACTGAACAGCAACAACAAAAGTCAACATGTACTCAGTAACCTCTGAGGTCCTCTCTAGCTCAAAGTCTATGACCCTGGGCTAAGAAATTCACAAATTCGTAGTGATTCACATGTCTGAGCTCTCGCCAGGTGTTTAGCATTTCATCTTCCTCTCAGTCATATGAGATGGCATTACCTCCACTCCGGGGAAACCAGATGTAATCCTATGATATTTACTCATGTAAATCCATTGCCCTTTCATGTTCTTATTAGCACCTTATTGTAGGAGGTCAGTAGGCTCTGTAGCAGACTCCATAATTGCACAAAAAGTTGTGAATAGATGATTCTTCAAGATCAATCTTCTAATTCTTTTAAGTTTTATTTTCCATTCAGTTAGGCTTTTTTGTGCTGAATCTTTTTTTAAGTAATTGAGATTGGAATATAAGGTGATTTTTTTTTGTTTGCACTATAAATTTTCCATGTTGTGACATTCCTGTCTTGATTAATTTCATCAGATATTTGTGAATTTATTTGGTAAAATGAATGTCCCCAAAACTTCCCAGCAACACTCCTATTTCCTACAGAACAGGATTTTACATAAAATGGGTCTATCTTGGAGAGTATCTAAGAGGTTGTAATCAAAAGAATTTACTTATTATAGGATCTCCCTTGCACTGAAGCTCCCAAACCCAAGAATAATATTATGTTGGGGACTTCAGTGTTCACAAGAAATGACTGGTTAACAATCAGTCAATAAATGTGTTTTAAGCATCTACTATGTGCCAGTCATAAACAATACATGTTTTGCTTCACATTTCAATGGAAAAATCGAGGAAAATGAGGAAGGAAATGTCTCAAAGTAGTCATACAACCTTTGTTATGCACTTAAAGAAACATTAGAATGCAGTACTTGGAGGCAGGAAAACCTGGTTTTATGGTCTGGCACATTGCAGATGCTTGCTCAAGACTGGTTGAATGGCTCATCAATCCTTGCTAGGTATATGAGCACAAATGTTCCACTTTCTGGCCCCTTTGCATGAGTCTCCATCCACCATCTCCATCCATCTGCAGAGGCTGGCCCCTATGCCTGGCATACTCTCTCCCATCATGGTCTCTTGAAGTCCCTTCAGCTCATGTGTGGCCTTTCCTGATGCCCACATTAGGAATGCCCTCTCCCAACAAAAATCACTCTCTGTTCATTTTGTGCATTGGTCTTCTTTTCAAACCAACGTCCTGGTGTTTCCTCCCTAGGAGAATGAAGAGTCCTTGAAGACAGAGTGTGTGTGTGATTTTTATCTTGGTGTTTAGTGTCTTTTCCTTTAGGAAGAGTAACAAATAGTGATGGAATTTATGTAAATTCACTCCAGTAAAGTAAATTAATCACTCCAAGTTACAATTGGCTAATAATCAACTATGGAACCCTCCTCTTGGGTGTGGTCGTGAGGCTTCCGTGAGATAATGTCTACAAAGAGCTTTTTAATCCTTCAATCTCATAGTAAATTAGCTTCTGTGTTTACTATCATCACCACCACTACCACCAGTGCCATCACCATTATCTTCTTCATCATCTTCATCCTCATGATTAAAATAATAAAGGTAATGGTTTGCATTGCAATAGTAAATAGCAAATACAAATGAATCTGAGGGCTGCAGATTGACTTAGAAAACCACTAATTAACATTGTCTGTGTTTTATTGTATTTTTCTTTATTTTGTTAAACACTTTCCAAGGACATTTTAATCTGGTTTGTTTTGTTTTCAGGAGTGTTGGAGGTTTAGGGCTGCTAGTTTAACATGTCTGTTGTAGGGCATAGGGAGCTGCCTGGGGAGCAGGATCCAGTCTCTGACATATCCTTTCTGTGTGACCCTGGGCAAGTCACATGGCTTCTAATGCCTTACATACTTCTCTAAGACTGTCAGTTGCAGAAAAACTGCTGACCCCATCAATACAGAAAGTTTGTCATGAAAGTCCCTTCCCTGGAGAAGTCACACCTGTGTTCAAAAAGAAAATTATTGTAATTTAAGATTTGTATTAATCTTTCATTCAAAAGTACATGGACCCAAGAAAACAGATCTATCAGATTTCTTCTATAAACAGTCATGAGGAAGCATGTTTAATATTGATGATTACTCTAAAAAAAAATTGATAATGAGGAAGGATTCTTGGTTTTGCAAGAATATCTGTTTTCTAAGGCATGCTAGTCCAATCGACACAGCCAAAATAGCCATGGAGAAGGAAGGAGAAGAAATATAGATGAGGATGTCCACAGAGGACATGGGAAGAGATAACTTCCTTTAGACACAGGATCCCAAACAAGTAGATTCACCCCACAGACTTACTGTGCATTGAATCGCCTAAGAAAGAGCATCCAACTAACCAGAGCTCTTACTACACCAGGGCAGGGGGTAGCTTTCTCAATTTAATTTAAAAAATAACAGTAAAATATTAAAATACATGTCATATAAAAAACCTCCAAAATACTGGGTAATATTGAAGATTATGAATAAAGTACTTCTTTGTCTCTCTCTGTCTCTGTCTCTCTCTGTCTCTGTCTCTCTCCGTCTCTCTCTGTCTCTGTCTCTCTCTGTCTCTCCCTCTCTTTCTAACTGCATTGATCTGGCTCCACGTCATCCCACAGTCCTCCCCATCGCCATCATTCCCAGCTCACGTGTCACGTCTCATCCATAGTTTCTCTCAGCGATGTCCTCCAGCAGGTGATGCAGACATGATTATCATTATTTTACTGATGAGGAAACTGAGCCTTCGAGAGGGTAAGTGACTTGACCACAGTCACACATCCAATAAGTGTCACAGCCAAAATCTGAGGGCAGACCCCTTGCCTCCAGGCCCAGAATTATTCCTGCTAAACCACACTGTGTGACAAACATCTCGAGTGGTAGATAGGAGTTAATCTACATCTCAGACCTAACTTCAATGCGATGACATGGAGCATGCTGTGAGAATCCAGTAAAGAGTTCAAGGTTCACGTTGAGAAAATTCAGAAGCATTTAGAGTCACTACCAAGGAGCGTGTCCAGCAGGAGGATTGACATAGCCAATGCAGGAAGTTCAAATCGTTTTTGCTTAAAGTACTTAAACCCTCCTTAAATGGTCTTTTATCCTTTGAATTTCATTAGAGACCTTTTTTTTTTTCACTTTAGTAACAAAGTGCTGCTATCTCCAGTGAAAGATTCTGGTGTGTTCTTCCCTATCTTGCCACCAGTTCTGACTAATTGTAGTAATTAAGCATGAATGAATGAATAAATAAATGAATAAAAAACATTAATTAAGGGCTTACTACATGTCAAGAAAAGTGTCAAGCACCGGGAACAAAAATAGATTGTATAATATGTGGAATGGACAGATGGAGAGAGTAATGTGGTCCCTACTCATAGGGGAAGGACAGAGCCCCGAGTCTGGCATCAGATAACTGCTTCTGTCACTCACTGACTGTGTGAGCTTGGGCCTTTACCTGTCTGGTCTTCAGTCCCATGAAATGCACTTCCAAAACCCCTCCCAGCTGTACATCCGTGACATGATGGCCTCCTGCCCCAGTGTTACCCAGGATTCATCTCAGCAGATGAGCTGTACATGCCTTCATTTATTTCCTACACCCTCAGGCAGCAGTGGAGAGACTCAATTTTAGGAGTTGCAGTAACAAATGAGAATGAGTGCCCCCTCCTATACGAGACCATGGCTGTCTGCCAGCTGCTAGCATTACCCTTGAAATTATTTTGAATTTACTTTGTATACTGTTTGTTTTTTTTTTAATTTGGAACAATGGAGCAAAGGAATAGATAAAGAATTGGTTTTGTCATCAGAACGGTCTGAGGCCCAATCTTACTTTGGGCACCTACTCACCTATGTCACCCTATAGAAATAACCGCCTCTCAGTGGTCATAGGCAACTCTAAGCTTAAAAGGTCCAGGGCTAGTGCTAATCTTTGGGGAAGGAATTAATTCACCAGGAATTCCCTATGCCAATGAAATCCTGGGTCCAGTCTAATCTAACTGCAATGCTTTGGATAATTCTAGGCCTACGTGTTGTTTCCCCGCTAAAAGGAAGTCTCCTTGGAGCAGGGACTGTTTTGCTTCTTAGCACAGCTCCTGGCTCGTAGCAGTCGGTTAATCAATGCTTGCTGATCAAGCGATTGAACAAAATGACAGAAATTAGATAAAATGTTATTAGAAAAACTCTGGATGGGAGCGTTTAAATTGCCAAGTCATTCTGGCCCAGTTTATGTTCTATGCCAGCGTTTCATCTCTGTTTGCTGTCGGGCATTATATTATTGCTGTGGTCATTATCATTGTCATCATCATGACCGCCATCCTCTTCTTCCATAGTCATAGCTATTATTAGCCGAAAAATATAAAAAGTTTACTCCAAGAAACAAGAATCGTGTTCTCGGGGGCAATTTGCCCTCCCAATTGCCCCTCTAAATGAGCTTTTAGCAGGAAAGAGGACTGTCACCATGGAACACCGGCACCCAGACGCTCTTCACAAAATGCAGCCTCCATTTGTTTGGTCACAGCATGAAGGATTCCATCCCAGGCTGACGCGTGTCAAAGGGGCTGGGTGAAAAGATCAAGGCCTCTACACGGGTTGTGTCATGTTGCCCTCTGATCACACAGCACGGTGACCGGCTTTTGCACTTGAAAATGGCCTTTTTTCATCTTGATGAGAAAGACAAACCACAAGACCTCACTTTGCAATGTGCAGCTACCTTTTGGCTTGTCCATTCTCCTTGGAGGAAGGGGAAAGGGGCAATGCATTTTCTGGTGTCGCTGACCCCAGAAGTCAGAGAAGGATGACCAGACAGTTAAAACATAGGACTCAGAATAGGTTGGTCTCCCCAACATCCTGAACCTTGGTAGCTATTTCCAGAATTACAGTCAGCTAATTTTATAGCTAGAATTTATTTTCATTCTAAAGTGTTTGTGACATTCTGGGTTGCCATGACAACCCCCTGTAAATACCAGGTTTCAAATTGTGCTCCTTTACGGGTCATTCATTTCATCTTCCCCTTTCGTACATTTTCCGTGGCGAAGGTCCAGTCTAAACCAAATCATCTGGAAGCTTAGCTTTTCAGAATAAATGAACTGACAAATAATAAGCGCCGGGCTCTGCTGGGCAGGAGGCCCACGGCTCCTTCGGTTTATTTTTTTGCAGTAATGGTTTAGCGCAAACGGGTCTTAAATATCAAGGTTATGCTTGAAGAGGGGGGAAAACACACTTAGAAATCTGAGTCATGCTGGCTCCACATCTTTAAAAATGAGAGAGTAGGAGGCACATAATGCACGCGTGAGTCTTAGAGAAAATGTTAAATGTATGCAGTCTGATATTAGAGTGTAGGAGGGGCGTGGGTGTGTTCTATCTTCCAGTTCTTTTGCAGAAGGATTTTTTGATCCTAAGGACATGCCCTTCAGAAGTGACATTTGTTTCGACATCATGGAGCTCAGGAGTGATCGGGGAGAAGGCTTCAAGTTTATTTTAGTAATAAAAAGTGAAGTGGATGAAGTTCCTGATCTCAATCAGAATGGAAACTCTCTGAGGGCAGGGACTGTGTTTCATTCATAACTTCATATCTCTGGAGTGTAGTACAGTGTCTGACACATTGTAAGCACCTTATAGATGTGTTCATTGACTAAGTGACTGAGAGAAGGGAGGTCAGAAAAGGATAATACATGTTAGTTGACTGACTGATTCATGGATAGAAGCAAAGCTCTACTCATTCTAGGTGGCATAGCAGATAGAGTACTAGGTCTCTAGTCATGGAAGACCTGGGTTCAAATCTGGTCTCAGATAGTCACTAGCTGTGTGACCCTGAGCAAGTCACTATCTGTTTGCTTTACTCTACTGGAGAAGGAAATAGTAAATGACTCCAACATCTTTGTTAAAAAAGAAACAAACAAAAAAGCCCTGGATACTGCAGTCTGCAGGTCAGGAAGAGTCAAACATGACTGAATCGATTGAATAACAGCAGCAGCACCTGTTCTCCACCAGAAAAATGATGGCTCCCAAGCCCCTAAGGTGCACAATCCCTTGTAGACCGGAATGGTGTTCTATATTGACTTTTAAAGCAAACATGTCACAACCTGGAAAGCCACGTGTTATCACAATTTTAAACACACACACACACACAATTTTCTTTTGCTAGAATAACAATAGCCTTGGCCTCCTTTGCTATTGTCTTCTCTAGTGGGAGCTTTGGGCTTTCATTATGAAAAGGTGAAAGCACTGATTAGTCGGATTAAGTGGAAATCAATCTGTACTCTGAAGCCAGAAGCTGGCAGTTGCCAAGGTCTGACAATCTTGTCCATTTTTGTAATGTGTAGTAAAGGCCAGCAGCCTTTCCAGCTGTGTTTTTAATTAGGTCTCTTGGGGGTCAATAGAAGAAGTTGGTGTCTACATGCCTGGGGGGACTTCCATAGGAAGAAGATAAACACCAGGAGAACCTGGGTCCAAAAGGGGATGGCGTGGACAGGGGTGCGGGCAGGACGATGTTTCCTCTGCTTCTGCTTCTGAACAACGGTCACCAATGGCTCTTAGAACAAGAATTGTCTAAAGCTAGACTTGCCCCATGGACTTCAAATCTCTTCAGCTGTCACATTCAATCACACTTTTCCACGTCAAGACTCAAACCCAAACCAAATGACGCGATCTCTGGGAACATCTTCTAGCTTCCACATTTGTAAAATCAAGAGGAAGCCTTCACAAAAGCAGGCAAGAGTTTGATGCATTTTCAGAACGGAACTTAAGATGTGTCAATCAATCCACAAGCATTTCTTCGGTACCAGCTATGTCCCAGGCTCCGGCCAGGGGCAGGGGCTGGGGGGCAGTGGGGAGGGGAGCAAGCCAAGTCAGAAAGCATTTCTGAAGTTCTGACTAAGGAAAGGTACTAAGTGATGAGTGCGGGAGGAAAACGGGAAGGTGGAAACAGTCCCTGCCTTCCAAGAGCCCATTCTCTGATGGGGAGGCAGCATCCAACAAGAGTGAAAGGCTCCTTCTCTACTCCTAAGCTGGGTTTTTGTGTCACGGACCCCTTGGGCATCCTGGAAAAGCCTCGGGACCTCTTATCAGAATGTGTTTAAATGAATGAATTAAAATGTACAGGCAGACAAAGGAAACCAATTACACTGAAGGAAAATTCACAAAATATTTTCCTCTTCATGTTCATGGACCCCAGGTGAAGAAGCCCTGTTTTAGAAGCATCAAGATTAAGCTGATCTACAACATTCCTTTAACTCTGGGTTTAAGAAAATTACCAATGTAAAGTCCTTGTATGAAAGGAAACAGGAACTAGTGGCTAGACTAGTGCTGGCCTTAGAGGCGGTCTCCAATCCAGGCTCTGACATGTGCTGACTGTATGACCTGGGTAAGTCACTTAACCTCTTGTACCAAAGGTAACTTCAGAGAAGGGGGCCTATTGCTTTTATAGAGAAAACTATTCACAGGGAACTCCAGAAACAGATGCAATTTCAGGGTCCGTCAAAGAAACTTAAAAAGAAACTTTAAAAATATAGGTATAGCAAAACCAGATTCTGACTTTTTTTAACAACCGAATGCTAGTACAATTTATAAACCACCGTTTTAGTTTTCTGTTGGCTAAAAATAATGTCTTACCATCTGCTTTGCTGCCTTCTTCCATCAAGAGTTTTGCAATATTAAGGAATCCTTTGGCAGATGCTAAGTGGAGGGGCCTATCTCCAACTTCCTCACTTAGATTCATATCGGCGCCAAATTTCAGCAGGAGACGTGTTACCTAAAGACACCATTCATTTAAATTAGATATTAGGATTGTTTAAATATAATGAATGAAGGAATGTAACACTGTCAGTATTCTCAGAGAAGAGTCTTTGTCACACCTAGATATCTAATGGGTGCCTTATCCTCTCCGAGTCATAATTATTTTTTCATAATTAAAATGAGGCAAATATCTGCTCAATCTACTTTGGAGAGATGTCTTGTCAATCAAGGGAAGGTAACGTTTATGAAAGTACAACGGACTCTGACCGCAGGCCTTGGCAGGCCGGTCCTCTCTGTTTGCCCATGATCAGCATCCTTCCTCGTGCCCTGCAATGGGTCTGACATTGCATTGAATCAGGCTTCTTGAAAGTCAGCTTTGATTTCTTTCCAGCCAAATCCAAGAGGCCATCTGTCCTCGTGCCTTATTTCTCCCAACTGTTCTTTGAGTCTTGAAATTGTTGACCACTCCTTCATCCTTCCATGAAATCTGAGGTCTCTATGAAAGTCTCATGTGGTATCTCCAAGGGATTTTACTTATTCCTTGTACAGAGTGAGCCCCAGTGCTTACATACATCACAGATCTAGGTCTGGATGGAATCCCAGAGATCATGCTATCCAACCCCCACACTTTACAGATGTTGAAACAGTTCCAACAAGATTCAAGTGGCTTCAAGCATGTAGAAAAAGGCAAAAGCAGGAGAGCCTGTTCCTGGTACAGTAGAATAGCATACACCTCTCAGATCCAATCCCCTTCCCCCAAAAGAGTTTGGATGACTTCCAGAGTTTCTGTAGAGCCTTGGGGGTGTCTCAGTGCTGACCATTTCTCTCCTCTACTTGGAGTTCCTCTGAAGATTGTCTACCACGACAATCTCAGCAAATCTCTGCCCTCTCACCTGGTGGGACCTTCATAGGCTTCCCAGAGACATCTCCCCTTCCAACAGACATGCATTTTCTGACAACTCAGGCAAGGGGCAACTGAAATAGAAGGGAGTCCTGGCTGCCTGGTCTGGCTTCCAACATGGCAAAAAGCACATGCTTTAGCTAGAATCTGGCAAAACCCATCAGTTCATGGGATCATAGCTCCAGGGTGGGAATGGGCTTCAGAGGTCATCTAATCCAAATTCCTTACTTTACAATGATGACATTGAGGCTCAGGGCAGTTAAGGGGGCTAATACCACATAGATAGTGAGCATCCAAGAAGAGATTTGAACCCTTATCCTCCAATTCCTTGCTGAGCTAAAATACTGAAAAGGGGAGAAAAAAGCAAAAAGGAGTTATGTTATCTCACTTAAAACAAAAAAGAAAAAAAACCAACCCAAACTCTAACTGTGACTATAAAGACTTCATTCCCTTCCTAAGTGTTTGTTTACTATTGCAAACAATATTGTAAACTATTCCCTTAAGTTCAAGAGAAATCAGAGTAGTCACCTTTACCTCTAGGGACACTAGCACTCACTAGCCTATACAGTTTAGGAACTAAAGCCCACACCTCATAAATCCCAGTGATGAGATCTATAAAGGGTAGGCATAAAGTATCTGTAAAATCTATTGTCTGTTGAGCCCCATGATTATATACTTTGAGGAATATTGCCCACAGTAGGAAACATTAACTCTTCTCCAGAAAAATAAATGAATGAATGGCCAGAGGGCTGACATGTCAAGCGCATTTCTTTCTAGCTAATGTACCATTCTCCTTGTCAGCATAATGCAGGAGAGGACCATTGCAGCCATAAATCGCATTTGTGGTGCCTTCCCTGGCAGGGAGGAGTCTAAGGGCTTATCATAAAAGCCCCATGCCCATTTTAGCATAATTTCACAAGACTGTGACGATATGTTCACAGCAAGTAAACAACCTTATCTCCCCGCCCAATGTGTAAAGATTCCCTTTATGTTCTTGCTGAACGATGAGGTTAATCTCCAAAGAGGAAAACTCCTCAGATAGCATGCATGGCATACATCCTTGCTGCTACTGAAGCAGAGAAATGCAGAGTTTTTCAATCATCTCAGTTTTTGGAGTTGGCACTTTCCAATGCGTTTTCTTTTCTTTTCTTTCTTTCTTTCTTTCTTTTTTTTTTTTTTGGTAAGTAGCATTTTATTTTTTCCCAATTACATGTAAAGATAGTTTTCAACATTCATTTTATAAGATTTTAAATTTCATTTTTTTTTGCCAGTCTCTCCCTTACTGCCTCCCCAAGATGGCAAGCAATCTTATGTAGGCTATAGACATGGGATCATGTAAACATATTTCCACATTAGTCAATTTATGAAAGAAGAAACAGAACAAAAGGGAAAAACCACACAAAAAAGTAAAAATAGTATACTTCGATCTACATTCACACTCCACAGTTCTTTCTCCGGATGTAGACAGCATTTTCTGTAAGTCTTTTGGAATTGTCTTGGATCATTGTTTGCTGAGAAGAGCTAAGTCTATCAAAGTTGATCATCACACAATATTACTGGTACTGTGTATGTTCTGGCTCTACTCACTTCACTCAGCATCAGTTCATGTAAGTCTTTCCAGGTTTTTCAGAGATCTTCCTGCTCATCATTTCTTATAGCATATTACTAATCCATTACACTTGTAATAACACAACTTGTTCAGCCATTCCTCAATTCTTGGGCATTCCCTTAATTTCCAGGACTTTGTCAACATAAAAAGAGCTTCTATAGATATTTCTGTATATGGAGATCCTTTCCCCTTCTTTATGATCTTTTTGGGACAGCGATGTAGTAGAGAGGGATTGCTGGATCAAAGGGTATGCACAGTTTGGTTGCCTGCTGGCAAAGGAAATTGCTTTCCAGATTAGTTGTACCAGTTCAAAACTCCACCAAAAATGCGTGAGTGTCCCAATTTTCCCACATCTTTTCCAACATTTATCATTTTTCCTTTTCAGTTGTGTTAGACAATCTGAGAGATGTGATGGAGTCCCTCAGAGTTACTTTAATTTGCATTTCTCTAATCAAAAGTGATTTAGAGCATTTTTATATGACTATAGATAGTTTTAATTTCTTCATCTGAAAACTGCCTGTTCATATCCTTTGACCATTTATCAATTGGGAAATGACTTGTAGTCTCATAAATTTGACTCAGTTCTCTATATATTTTAGAAATGAGGCCTTTATCAGAAACGCTGTCTGTAAAAATTGTTTCCCATCTTTCTGCTTTCCTTCTAATCTAACAAACTATTCCTTGCTCTATTAGTTTGCTTATTGTATCAGCCTTTATATTTAAATTGTGTACCCATTTTGTTTTTTTTAATTAATTTATTTAATATATTTAGTTTTCAGCATTGATTTTCACAAGAGTTTGAATTATGAATTTTTTCACCATTTCTACCCACTCACCCACTCCAAGATGGCATATATTCTGGTTGCCCGATTCCCCAGTCAGCCCTCCCTTCTGTCACCCCACTGCCCCCCATTCCCTTTTCCCTTACTTTCTTCTAGGGCAAGATAAATTTCTATTCCCCACTGAATGTGTATCTTATTTCCTAGTTGCATGCAAAAACTTTGTTTTTGAACATCTATTTTTAAAACGTTGAGTTCCAAATTCTCTCCCCTCTTCCCTCCCCACCCATTCTGCCTAAGAAAGCAAGCAATTCAACATAGGCTACGTGTGTATCATTATGTAAAACCCTTCCACAATACTCATGTTGTGAAAGACTATGTTTTGCTCCTTCCTAACCTATCCCCCTTTATTGAATTTTCTCCCTTGACCCTGTCCCTTATTGAAAGTGTTTACTTTTGATTACCTCCTCCCTCTATCTGCCCTCCCTTCTATCATCCCCCCTTTTATATCTCCTTCCTCCTTCTTTCCTGAGGGGTAAGATACCTATTTGTGTGTGTATGTTATTCCCTCCTCAGGTCAAATCCGATGACAGCAAGATTCACTCATTTCCCCTCACCTGTACCCTCTTCCCTTTCTACGAAACTGCTTTTTCTTGCCACTTTTATGTGAGATAATTTAGCCCATTCTATCTCTCCCTTTCTCCCTGTCTCAATATATTCCTCTCTCATCCCTTAATTTGATTTTATTTTTTAAGATATCATCCCTTCACATTCGATTCACCCTGTGACCTCTGGATATATGCCCTTCCCTTCCCTATATATGGATGTTCCCTACCCTAATACTGAGGTCTCATGAATCATACACATCATCTTTTCATGTAGGAATGTAAACAAAACAGTTCAACTTTAGTAAGTCCCTTGTGATTTCTTTTTCTTGTTTACCTTCTCATGCTTCTCTTCATTCTTGTGTTTGAAAGTCAAATTTTCTATTCAGCTCTCGTCTTTTCATCAAGAAAGCTTGAAAGTCCTCTATTTTATTGAAAATCCATGTTTTGCCTTGGAGCATGATACTCAGATTTGCTGGGTAGATGAATCTTGGTTTTAATCTTAGCTCCATTGACCTCCAGAATATCGATCCCTTAATGTAGAAGCTGCTAGATCTTGTTTTATTTTGATTGTGTTTCCACGATACTCAAAATGTTTCTTTCTGGATGCTTGCAGTGTTTTCTCCTTGATCTGGGAGCTCTGGAATTTGGTGACAATATTCCTAGGAATTTTCTTTTTGGGATCTTTTTCAGGAGGTGATCAGTGGATTCTTTCAATTTCTATTTTACCCTCTGGTTCTAGAATATCAGGGCAGTTCCCCTTGATAATTTCTTGAAAGATGGTATCTAGGCTCTTTTTTTGATCATGGCTTTCAGGTAGTCCAATAATTTTTAAATTATCTCTCTTGGATCTATTTTCCAGGTCAGTGGTTTTTCCAATGAGATATTTCACAGTCTTCCACTTTTTTCATTCCTTTGGTTCTGTTTGATAATATCTTGATTTCTCATAAAGTCACTAGCTTCCACTTGCTCCAGGCTAATTTTTAAGGTAGTATTTTCTTCAGTGGTCTTTTGGACCTCCTTTTCCATTTGGCTAATTCTGCCTTTCAAGGTATTCTTCTCCTCATTGGCTTTTTTGGAGCTCTTTTGCCATTTGAGTTAGTCTATTTTTTAAGGTGTAGTTTTCTTCAGTATTTTTTAGGTCTCCTTTAATAAGTCATTGACTTGTTTTTCATTGTTTTCTTGCATCATTCTCATGTCTTTTCCCAATTTTTCCTCTACTTCTCTAACTTGCTTTTCCAAATCCTTTTTGAGCTTTTCCATGGTGTGAGACCAGTTCATGTTTTTCTTGGAGGCTTTTGATGTAGGCTTTTGACTTCATTGACTTCTTCTGGCTGTATATTTTGGTCTTCTTTGTCACCAAAGAAAGATTCCAAGGTTTGAGTCTGAATCTGAGAGCATTTTCGCTGCCTGGCCATGTTTCCAGCCAACTCACTCGACCCTTGAGTTTTCAGTCTGGGCATGATTGCTTGTAGAGTAGAGAATACTTTGTTCCAAGCTTGAGGGGATGTGCTCTTGTTTTCAGAGCTATTTCTCACACCAGCTCTGCCACACCAGCATTCCTCCTCCCCAAAGAACCCCCAACATGGACCATGACTCAGATCTTAAGCAGGCTCAGTACTCCTGCTCTGATCCTCCACTTAATTCCTTCCACCAGGTGGGCCTGGGCCCAGAAGCAACTGCAGCTATAGTTCTGTAGCTGTACCACCTCTGCTGCCCCCAGAGTGGTGACCACCGTGAACTTCTTTCACTCTGTCCCCTGCAGCTTTTCCCATTAACCTTCTCTGTTGCCTTTGGTGTTTGTGGGTTGAGAAGTCTGGTAACTGCCAGAGCTACCTGATTCAGGGCTCTAGGGCCTGTTCCACCTGGCTCCTGGTCTGGTTGGTCCAGGTGTGACTCACACTGGGCACTGCTTCACTTTGCTCCCAGTTCTGTGCGATAGACCTTACCCAGCGACCATCCAAGGTGTCCTGGGCCAGAGCCCTGCTTCCATCTGCTATTTTGTAAGTTCTGCAGTTCTAGTATTTGTTCAGAGCCATTTTTTATAGGTTTTTGGAGGGACCTGGGATGGAGCCCATGCAAGTCCCTGCTTTCCAGACAAGATATTGACTTTGTGCCTGCCTTGTGTACCCATTTTGACTTTACCTTGGTATAAGGTGTAAGTTGTTGGTCTATGCCTAGTTTCTGCCATACTCTTTTCCAGTTTTCCTGGAAGTTTTTGTTAAAGCATGAGTCGTTTTCCCAAAAGCTGGAGTCACTGTGTTTACCAAACAGTAGATTGCTATATAATCATTTACTACTGTGTCTTGTTCTCCTAATGATCTACCACTCTATTTCTTAGACAGTACCCAGTAGTTTTGATGATTGCTGCTTTATAATATAGTTTTAGATCTGGAAAGGTTAGGGCACCTTCCTTTACATTTTTAAAAATTAATTCTTTTCATATTTCTTTACCTTTTCTTCTTCCAGATGAATTTTGTTATTATTTTTCTAGCTCTACAAAATAATTTTTGGGTAGTTTGATTAGTATGGCTGTGAATAAGTAAATTAATTTAGGTAGAATTGTCATTTTTATTATATTAGCTCTGCCTACCTATGAGCAATTAATATTTTTTCAATTGTTTTAGATCTGACTTTATTTCTGTGAAAATTATTTTGTAATTATGTTCTTATAGTTCCTGGGTTTGTCTAGGCAAGTAACCTTCCAAATATTTTGTATTATCTACTATTATTTTAAATGGAATTTCTCTTTCTGTCTCTTCTTTCTTAACTTTATTGGCAATATATAAAAATGCTGATGATTTATGTAGACATATTTTATATCCTGCAATTTTGCTAATGTTGTTAATTATTTCAAGTTGTTTTTTAGTTGATTCTCTAAAAAAAAAAGCGATATTGAGTAACAGTAGTGTCAATGGGTATCCTTGTTTCACCCTTGATGTTTTTGGGAAGGCTTCTAGCTTATTTCCATTACATATACTGCTTGCTGATGATTTTAGATAGATACTACTTATCATTTTAAGAAAAGTTCCGTTTATTCCTATACTCTCTAGTATTTTTAAAAGGAATGGGTACTGTATTTTGTCAAACGCTTTTTTTCCCCTCTATTGAGATAATAATATGATTTCAGTTGATTTTGTTATTGACATGGTAAGTTATGCTAATAGTTTTCCTAATATTGATCCAGCTCTATATTCCTGGCACAAATATCACCTCGTCACAGTGTATTATTCTACTGATAAATTGCTGTAATGTCTTTCCTATTATTTTATTTAAAATATTTGCATCAATGTTCACTAGTGAAATTGGTCTGTAATTTTCTTTCTGTGTTTTGGCTTTTCTTGATTTATGTATCAGCACCAAATACATTGCATAAAAGAAATTTAGTACAACTCCTTCTTCAGCTTTTTTCCAAACAATTTATATAGTATTATAAATAATTGTTCTTTAAATGTTTGGTAGAATTCACTTGCAAATCCATCTGGCCCTGGATATTTTTTCTTAGGAAGTTTATTGTTGGCTTGTTCATTTTTTTTTTCTAAAATGCGGTTATTTAAGTGTTTATTTACTCTTCTGTTAATCTGGGCAATTTATATTTTTGTAAATATTCATCTATTTCATTTAGATTGTCAGATTTATTGCCTCCTAATTATTGGGTTAGTTTCCTTTTCATTGGTGGTGAATTCACCTTTTTCATTTTTGATATTGGTAATTTGGTTTTCTTTTTTTAAATTAAATTAAGAAATGGTTGATTTATTTTATTGTTTTTTAAATAAAATCAGCTTTCAGGGGGCGGAGCCAAGATGGCGGCTGGGAAGCAGTGACTGGCGTGAGCTCCCCACCAAATTCCTCCAAAAACCTATAAAACAATGGCTCTGAACCAATTTTAGAGCTGCAGAACCCACAAAGTGGCAGAGGGAAGCAGGGCTCCACCGCAGGACAGCCTGGATGGTCCCTGGGTAAGGTTGGTCCCACACGGACCTCCCAGCCCCCAGCCGAGGGGAGCGGAGCTGAGTGCAGCGCGCATGGCGCGAACAGACGCGGACCTACCAGACCAGGAGACGAGCGGAAAGTGCCCAGGCATCCCGAAATATCGAGCTGTGGCATGTACCAGACCTCTCAACCCACAAAGAGCGAAGACAGCAGAGAAGGTTAGTGGGAAAAGCTGTGTGACTGAGTTTGCGGTTCCGGCCATTTGCCC
>CM053626.1:331225103-331246167 GCA_028646595.1 Phalanger gymnotis | reverse complement strand
CCCCAAGAACCCCCAACCCTGACTGGACTTAGATCTTCAGCAGGCTCTTCACTCCTGCTCTGATCTGCAACTTAATTCCTCCCACCAGGTGGGCCTGGGGCCAGAAGCAACTGCAGCTGTAGTTCTGTAGCTGCCCCATCTCCTGCTGCCCTTGGGGCAGTGGCCAAACCATAAACTCTATCGAAGTCCCCAGCAGCTTCTCCCACTAACCTACTCTGTTGTCCTTGGTGTTTGTGGGTTGAGAAGTCTGGTAACTGCTGTAGCTCACTGATTCAGGGCACTAACGCATGATCCTCCCAGCTCCTGGTCTGGTTGGTCCACGCTGCCCACACTGGGCTCTGCTCTGCTCAGCTCCGCTCCCCTCTGCTCCCTGCTCCGTGCAGGATAGAACTTACACAGAGACCATCCAGGCTGTCCTGGGCTAGAGCCCTGCTTCCCTATGCTATTTTGTGGGTTCTGCTGTTCTAGAATTGGTTCAGAGCCATTTTTTATAGGTTTTTGGAGGGACTAGGCAGGGGGCTCCTGCTAGTCCCTGCTTTCCAACCGCCATCTTGGCTCCGCCCCCCTATATTTTAATTCTTTTGATTTTGTTTGACTGATTTTTGATGCCTCATAGATTCATTAGCTTCCATTTGCCCAATTCTAATTTTTAAGGAATTACTGTCTTCACTTAGCTTTTGTACCTCTTTTTTTTCTATTTGGCCAATTCTACTTTTAAAGAAGTTTTTTATTCAGTCAATTTTTGTCAATTATGCCTGTCTGGGGCTTCTCATATAGGCATTTTGACATTGTTGTCCTCTTCTGAGTTACTGTTCTAATCTTCCCTGTTACTGCAGAAGCTTTCTATGATCAGGGCTCTTTTTTTGTTTTTTGCTCATTTTTAAAAGTTGACCTTTGCTCCTGGGGTACAGGAGGCACTGTCCCAAGCTTCTTGTACTGGGGGTTAGGGATTGGGTCACTGGCTTTATGAGCTCTTGCCTCTGGGGCTGGTGGCTTGTCTACTGCACTAGGGTGGCCTGGCCTGGCTTGCCTCTTGTGCCCTGGGATGTGAGGCTCGCAATTTGCCTGGCGCTGCGCTACTAGCCTGAGCCAGATCCAGAGCCAGAACCACAGGACCTTGGTTGCTGATCTGTGCTGTGGCTTAGAGTCTGCCGCTGACTTACTGGGACACTACCTGCACTGTGCTGCCCTCCCCTTTTACCTGCACAAGACAGATCCTTCCTAAAATCCTTCTAAGTGATCTCGGGTTGGAAAATTGTTTCCATCTGTCTTTGTGTGGAATCTATCTCCAGAAATGTTTTAGAGGCTTGATTTAACATTGTTTCTGAAGGAAAGTGCTGAGAACTCAGGCACCTTCCTGGCTTCTTTCCATTCTCTTGGCTCCACCCCTCTCCAATGCATTTTCAATGCCTGACTCTTCAGTGCACTCCGGTGATCTCTAAGTAACACATCCATGAAATGAGAAATCGACTCTTGCTGGAGGTCATGCTTCATAGCTCTGAAAGTGTCCAAGCATATGCCTATTCTGGGAGCAAAAGCATCAAGGAACAGCCAAGTACCCAGACAGAGGCTTGCTCTTTACTCTGAGACTCTCCTAAAGGAGTGTATTTCCAAAGATAACAGATTACCCTTGAGTAAGTCAAAAGACGTAAATGGAGAAGGCCGAAATAGGGTTGCCAAAGCATATTTTGGTTTTGTTTTCCAGTAGATTGACCTTTGCGGTTTAACCTGGGTTGTATTTCCTTATTTTCTTACTTATAGTCTAAGGTACATTCCAAGGAGAAAGCTATGACTACTCCAGCTTTCATCACAGAACGTCGAAGTGAATCAGGAAGTACAATGGGTAGGTGGGTGGGTAGATGGAGTATTCAGTTTCAGACTGAAGATGGCAGGCTGAAGGTCCAATCTTCCTGATGACTGTGGCTGCCCATGCAAAGTGAAAATCAGAGCTGAGGAATTCATATGAGTAACTAAACACTAACACCTGAAATATAATTTAGGAAGAATTGGTGAGGTTTCCTCGCTAGAATTATCTGGATGATTGTCTGTGACAGCTGAATAGAGGCATTTCTCAGGTGTTGCATTATACATAGTCTCCTAAGTGACAGAAATGAAGAAATGTTCAATGAACTATAATGTTTGTGCAGGCCCGTACTCACTCTAAGCTCAAACTGACCACAGGAAAACAAAGTTAATTCACCACTTTTGCTTGATTTGTATGAAGTGAGATGAGAATGGCATAGACTCAGTGCATTTCAGGAGGCTTCCCAGAATCAGCAATCTGGCCTGCGGGCAGAGAGGAGGCAGCACTGTCTCTCCTACTGAATTTTCAGGTCTGTCAAATGCTATTCAGGTTCTGAAAGCCACCTGAGTTCATAGAATGCAAAAGGCAAGCAATATGAATGAACATTGGGCGCAAGAAACTGAAATCACAGCCCTACTTTCCAGGAAACCCTTTGAAGTTGGTCAATGTTCAGAAAGGGCCTCAAGGCCTTAGGGATTGTTCTTGGCACTGTGTTCCTTCCCGTGGCTTCTAGGAGAGGTTCCTCGGTGCTTCTGCATGTTGTGATGACCTGATAGCTCCACTGAATGGAGATACATTTCCTGGAATGTCTAGGTCCCTCTCAATCTGACCACTAGCACTTTCTACCCTGTAGTTCAAGTACTATCTTGTGAGTCTGTCTTTTCTCATTTTTAGGGTGTAATGTTAATGGGAAACATGGAGCCCATTAAGGGGAGCTTGCTTGTGGGAAGTCTTTCACACCTCTTGGTACTAAGTTTATTAGACACTAAGTCATGAGGGTTGTGATGCCTTCTGGTTCTGAGAAGTGTATATATTTTCTGAGTTGGTATTTTGCTTTGGGGGTTTGCTTATGAGAAGGACTTTTTGATTTCCTGGTGGAGACTGTGAGGAGCTTTATGTTCAGAGCTCTTCCCCCCATCCCCGACTGCTCAGATACAAAAGCTGTCTTGAGCCAGTGGTGTACGTAAAGTGTATAGCAATATCACTTTGATTCAGGCAGCCAGATCCCTGTCTGTTGATCTTTGTGCTAATTTCTCTGTTTGTATTTTTCTCTGCTTGTGTTTTCTCTGACATTCAGGATGCTGATCTTTTGTGGTGTTAACATGATTAAAGATTTTCCCTGCCCATTAATTCCCTTAATAGGCCTCAGGTGGAGCTAGTTACGAGAAGCTTGATTAGGGGAAGCTTCTTAGCAGGAAGGCTCACACCTTTTTGCTAATTAGATCTTGAAAGGTGTAAAGGCCTTGGGCCCTAGAAAGGGTATATAGGCAGTGTTTATGGGAAAACACCAGCGAAGGGGAAGGTTAGGGGATGGCTCGGCTCCCTGCCGCTATATTGTCTTTTAATTTCCTTGCTGTTATAACGAACTGCACTTACTGGTTTTAGGGTGCAATTGCTGCTCCGTGGAATTGGAGTTATTGGTTTTGGGATATGATCTTTTGATGTCTGAATAAATGTGTTACTTCTTCTGCCTTCTATATGGAGAGTCTCTTATAGTCTGCGATACAGAGCTATGCAGGCATATTCATGGTCACTGTCGATATTGTGACACATGCCTTATAGACACGCCTTTCCCCTGAACTAGTGACTGTAATTAAAAAAGATTGTTGACCTCTTTAAAGTTGCTTTCCTTTAAAAGCAGATCTAAAAACCTGTGCTAGGAGGCCATCCTGGGGATGCTAAGTGCTTGCTGCTACACAGGGCCATCTGAATCTTTTGCAATAATAAGGAGAGACAAGTGGTGGTGGTAGTGGTACTGTGTGTGTGTGTGTGTGTGTGTGTATGTGTGTGTGTGTGTGTATGTGTGTGTGTGTATGTGTGTGTGTATGTGTGTGTATATGTGTGTGTGTGTATGTGTGTGTGTGTATGTGTGTGTGTG
Source organism: Phalanger gymnotis (assembly GCA_028646595.1). Lineage (NCBI taxonomy): Eukaryota > Metazoa > Chordata > Mammalia > Diprotodontia > Phalangeridae > Phalanger > Phalanger gymnotis. The sequence goes on along the minus strand of CM053626.1, from coordinate 331,242,265 downwards.
TGTGTGTGTGTGTGTGCGTGTGTGTATGTGTGTAAGCAAAATGGACTCCTTAGCACTCAGTTCAGCCAAGTGCCCTTGAAGAGTTTGGCTTTTGTTTCCTTTGAATAATTCAGTGTATTTCATTGAGCCTTACTAGGTGCTAAGCCCCAGGCCCAAACCCATATTATGTGTAAAACCTATGTGGGTGTGGATTGGCAACTAAGGTGGGGCCCAAGGTGGGGCTAACTCCAGGAAGGGCCTAGTTTACATGTCTGGGACAGCAGAGGCTCTTAGACCAGGTGGGTTTGTGACAATTTTAGGTCACTTGGGTGAGTTGCATGTGTGACTCACTCTTGACACTGACAAAGACATAAAAACCAGGAGTTGGCCTCCTCTTCTTTGGAGCTCTTTGCTGTAGCAGTGGTGGCATGACTCTGGACCAGCCCTTGTTCTGAGCTCCCAGGCTGAACCTAGATGTTGGTAACTATGAATCTGTATTGGGTCTGTCTGTTGATGTTTGTAATTTGTTTGTATTTTGTTCTGAAGTTCAGGGTGCTGGCTTTCCCCCCTGAACTAAGTGAATGATATTTGTATGCTGAATTAAAGTAAGCTTGCCAACCCCTTAACCTTGCTTTCCTTATTAAGGCAGACCAAAAGAACGTGTGTTTTTGCAGCGTGCTGGCTGCTTTCTGGGTGCTGGCTGTGGGTGGATCTTACACTCCCGCAGAAGCTGCTATCCAGATTGTGGAAACAGTGTGTGCGTGTGTGTGTGTGTGTTTCTGTGTATACCTTAATGCTAATATTGTCTTCTCCTTTGTTTATTATCTCCAATTTTATCCTCTTTGCACGCAGTTGTTGGTGTATTGTCTCTCTTATTAGACTAGGAGCTCCTTGAGAGCAGGGAACATTTTTTGCCTGTCTTCGTATTCCTAGAGCTTAGCACAGTGACTAGGAAATGGTAAGTGCTTAATAAATGCTTATTGACTCACTGAATAACCTATGCACAGCTAGGGAAAGACTGGCAGTAGCTTCATAGCAGGTTGAGTTACCAGGAAGGGGAGAGGGCAGAATTATGATGCTAACCAGCCACAGTACATGTCCAGATCTTATGCTTCAGAGGTCTTAACCCTATCTTCTTCAAGAGAAACCAAGGTACTAGAAATCTGGAACGTTCCATGGTGATCAGTTCACCTGCTTGTCACCGTAGTACACTGCAACGTGCAGAGGGGTGAGAAAGACCGCGTCTTGGACATTTGCAGAGGCGCCATGCTGTAGCAGGCTGTCAGCAGCCTAGAAAAGAAGGGGATCCGAGAGAGGAACACGTCGGTTCTGCAGAGGCAATGAATCCATTGCCTTCCATGCAAAGTAGCCGGGAATCAATAGTCCCTCCTACCAACTCGCCATCTTGGAGTGAATGGACCAGTCCATGGGAAAGTAATCATCAGGTACTTACTGTGTGCCGGGTGCCAGACTTCTGCAGGGCGGCTCGTTAAGACAGTGGTGACAGTGAGATTTTTTCTCTTCACAGATTTCCTCCAGATACAATCCGTTCTTTTTTTGTGAATAGCACATATAAGTTACACATCCTGAGGAGGGCCACTCTAATAAGAGAAGGGCTCTCCATCCCTGACACGATCAGCACCAAATGCTGAAACATTAGGGGCAGGTCAGTTCAATAGTCCCGGCAATTTCAAACCTCTCAACCCCTACCACCAATTCTGCTCTCAGTTAACTCCTTAAACCATGGACTGGAGGAACAATCCTTGACTTGACCTGGCAAATTCCTCTCCAAATGTGATAGTCCCACCTCCTTAGAAGCCTATGAATGGCCTATAGAAGCTCTAAGCAAACAAAAATCATCACCAAAGTCCTTGGAATTTTCAAATGGTTCAGCATTTTATACACGACTGCTTTTGTCAAAGGAAATGATATTAAAGAAGATCTATTTTTTTTTTTGCTGCATCCTAAGGACCAATATGCTTTTTCCTCTGATTTGCAGCTGAAAACATCTCCCCCATTGGAATGTGAAGTCCTGAGGGTAGGGATTGTCTTGACTTTGTCTTTATATCAATAGTGCTTAGCACATAGGGAATGCTGAACAGATACTTTTCCATCCATTAATCCATCTATCCACCCATCTATTCATTTATTCATCCATTTATTCATTCATGCCCTTATCCAGCCATCTATTCATTCATGCTTCCATGAAAGCAATCATATTACCTCCCCATATAGCAAATCCATTGCTCACATTTTCTCCTCTTGTGGTATTTCAAAGCTAAAAGGCATGTTAGGGATGGCTTAGCCCTTATTTTACAGAGAAAAAAAAACAAGACAAAACAAAACCAAAAATGTATCTGAGGATCAAACAGGTTAAAGTGCTCTGCCTGATATCACATAGTAAAGTGAAAATAAAAGAAAAACATCATAGGAATGAGTTAGGATCCACGCTTTCCGACTCCTAATGTTCCACATATAATTCCTATCTCTTCCGGTTGAATCTGATGGTTTTCATTCCTGAAACTTGGAGAAATTATCCTATCTGTTGCTTGAAAAGAGAACTAGAAGGGTAATTGTCCTCTGTGGACTAGGAAATGCCTGTAATAGCAACTGGGTTTTCTGGAGAGTGCAGGAGGATGAGTAGGGGTCTTTTTTCTATTGAATCTGAAAATCTTGTTGAAAGAGGATCCTGTGCTCTGTACATAAAAATAATATTGCTGGTGCACAATCAATGGCCTTGTGCCTTGTGTATTCTTTTTTTCTTTTTTACCTAACAGGTTGGGGTACATTTGTAGCAATCCAGCAGATTTTGATGTATTTACTCTGATGCATAATGGTACTGATTTGAAGTGAAGAATTAGCGGTATTCTTGAGAATTCTATAGATGACTGACATGACGTTAAATGACCTGATCTTCATTAAAACCTGTTTTAACCAATTGGACTAATTGGTCCAAACATGGAATGCCAAAGGACAGGAAGAAATCTGCTTATAGAGACTCTTTCAGATTAATTCAGAAAGGAAAATTTAAGAATCATTCATGAGGAAAAACCTGATAATAACTGATTCCCAAAAGTTTGAACTTTGAGACCCTTTACAGGATGTGACAAAGATCAAGGTAGATGAGAGCCCTTTTAGAAAGTTTCATAGTTTAAATTTAGCATAACACTCAACTGGAAGACTTAGCATGAATTTTTATTTTAAAAGGACTTTGTGAAATGCTCACATAGAGAGCCAATTTCCAAGGCACAGTTCCAAGATGTACTTCATTCCAAAAGATAACTGCTCTTAAGCTTCAATAAATAGTCCAAAGTGGATCTTTTTTTCTAAGTTTGCACTTGCCCGGTCATTCAGAAGGTCATCCTTTCAGCTGAACATCTATTAATTATGAAATGTTGGCCTTCTGAACAATTGTCAAAATAGGAGCTTTAACGAAACCACATTGGGCTATCATTGAAGTGCAGAGTCTACTTAGTTTTGTTTTAAAAATACCAAGAAAGCCTCTACTGCTGAAAGGAAGGCTTAAATCTAGTGTGGCATAGGGGAAAGAAAATTAAAAGAAGAATCCAGAGACAAGGGTTCTAGTCCTGGTTCTGCCAAGAATAGTAATTGGGGACTTAGAAAATGCATTTCCTAATCTCCCTAGAGGTCAGTTTTCTCATCTGCAAAGCGATAGATTGGACAATATTTCTGGCTTCCTTTTCACCCCATAAAGGTATGTTAGAATTATCTAGAACAACTAAACATTCCTTGAATAGGCATAACATCTATTGAAGAGGTTTTGTGAGCTTAGGATGTTCGTCAAGTACTTTAGCACCTTATAAGAAAATAGTTATTGTTACCTAGAGTTAGAATTAAAAGGGGAGATGTTTTATTGTGACTTTTTCTCAATAAAGATTTAGCATATAAGCTCTATAAGGATTCAGCATTGCACAATTGCTCCATTCCTTCTCCCAGGCACAAGACTGACCTAGTAATGAAGAACATGGAAAATCTCAGCTTCCATTTGGTCATATGTGGATAATGATATCTGACTTTTATATGGTAATTCAAGATTTGTAAAGCACTTTACATAAATTCTCTCACATGATCTTTAAAATAATAATAAAATACAACTTCTACTACCCGATTTTCTTGGACCCTGTTTTCTCCTTCTGTTCTCCCCCTATACTGTTTCCCTAGGTGAACTCCTCAGCTCCATGGAATCAATCATCATCTCTATGCAGACAGTTCTCAGACTTATTAGTCTAGCCCTAATCTCTTTCCCAATCTCTAGTCTTGCAGTACAAGCTGCATCCAAACCGGGTGCCTTGTAGACATCTTGAACTCAACATATCCAACACTGGGCCCATCTCCCTCCCTTTCTGCCCTTCCGCTCTTCCCAACTATCCTCTTGTTATAGAGAATATCGCCAACTTTCTAGTCATGTAGGTTTGAAAGCTAGGTGTCATCATCGCCTCCTCTCTCTCTCACTCCACCCCATATCCAGCTGATTGTTGATTTATGTTGTTTATAACTTCACAGCTTTTCTCCTTGGTGCCCTCCTCCCTCCTATGACATGCCACCACTGGGGAATGCCCTCATCTCCTCATGCTCATAGCAGCCTTTTGGTTGGTTTCCTTGCATCCAATCTCTCCCCACCCCAGTCCACCCTCCACTCATCTGTCAATTTGGTCTTAAATGAAGGTCTGACCAACTTCGTTCAACAGACGTTCTTTGTCCCCCATTAGAACCTGAGTTCCTTGAGAGTGAGAGCTGCTTTTGGCCTTTCTTTGTGTCATCAGCAAGTAACACAGTGCCTGGCCTGCAGAAGGTGGTTAGTAAATTCTTATTGATTGACATATAAATGATATTCTGGGTGAACTTGGAAGGGAAAGGTCTACAACTGGGGCTGGAATGGGGACCGAGAAAAGCCTTGTGCAATAGGTGCTCGGACCGGCTTGGAGAACTGACTTTCCAAGAAACAGGTGTGGAGCTAATGTGCTCCAGTCGTGGGAGACAGACAGTGCAAAATCATCGAGATGGTAAATTGGCTGTCTTATGTGAGGAGCGGCAAACGGGCCCACGTGGCTGGATCATATCGTGCATCAAGGGGACTGCTGTGTGACAAAGCTGGAGAGGAAGGAGACATGCTTGGAAGCTTTAAATGACAGAACCGATGGGGAGCCATAGAATTAGGGGCCGACATGGTCAGACATGACCTTTGGGGCAGATTGGAGAGGGGGAGAGATTGGAGGCAGGGAGATTAGTTTAAACTAGGTTTTATTTCTTTTTTAATGAACATTTCAATGGCCCAGTCTGTTCTGATCTGACATAAAGAGCTCTTTGCAGTTACAGTGAGTCCTTCAATTCAGTATATCCCTATGTTCTTGTTTCTAAGTCCCTGCTAATAAATCCCCATCAGTTTTAGAGATGGCCCAATGAAGGTTTGCCTATTTACATCAAAATTATGCCTTGCTCCTAAATATGCTTTAGATAATAATAATACCAATTGGTTACAAGCTTTAAAGTTTCTGATTTTTTTTTTTACTCAGAACTCTTTCTTGCAGTATTATCTATTTTTTCCTTAAATGTACCCACTTCTTGACATTCATTCCAAATGTCACCATTTCAGGAGCGAATCCTCGATTGTGTTGTTCCAGAATCTTTTCTCTTAGTGCTGGCTGACTGTTTGATGTAATGACTTTTTTCACCTGACATAGCTGTAATTAGGCATTTATGTATGAAGACCTATTTAAAAAATAGCTCTTCCAGCCTCCCTTCAGAAACGAGGTGCTTTTATGTGATCCTTCTCTTATTAGCATAGGCTAAAATTAATTCATTCTTGTAGCTCCCTCAGAAAATGTTCCATCAGAGTAGAACTGCAGCTAGAAGCTCAAAGAGAAGGGCATAAGATTAAAGGCTAGCTGGCTGGGAGCCCTTACAAGCACGAAGTTCATACAGACCACCTAAGGTTTTGTTACTCCTTTGTAAGGGCTTTAAGCAAGAGGCAAGAGATGGAGGAGGAAAACAGAGAGACAAAGCAAAATGTTCGAGAAGAATGAGCTCTCGGGGGCTGCTGGTGAGAGGATGCACCGTGTACATGAGCAGCAAAGGGAGAAGAGGAAGCACCAATGAGGAAAGATGGTCTTTCCGGGGAGACCGAGGCATCACCTCAGAAAGGAGCCGCTATCTGCCCTCTCCCAATCTCAGGCCACAGGAAGCACATGATGCAAAGCGCTTTGTGAGCCTTAAAGCCCCATCCTATGCCACTGAGAGTTGCTGCCATTAATACTGTTTACATTGCTATTCTTTGCCAGCCTGTGGTCACCAGACCTCAGGCCTGCTGATGATTTTATTCTCTGAACCTCTTTTCACTATTGTTCACTGTCCTCTCTCTGAGCTCTCAGTGTCCATAGAACAAGACAGGGCTGTGCTGGTAAGTGTTTAACCACCAGCCCCTCTGGGATATATGCACAAACACTTTTAACCTGAATCCCTGGTATTCACAGGAACAAGTCTAGAGGACCAATAGAACGATCGAGGGAGCCTGGCCTATTTCTGAGGGGTAAATGCCCCACCGCAAATTTAGCAAAAGGCTGAAGTCTGTTAGAGCTGCCTCAAGCACACCCTGAAATGATCTCTACTTAAACTGGGGAGCAATGTAGGGGAAAGCTTGGGGGATGATACAGTAAGGGAGATGGTCTTCCAACCTGGGAAGGCACACGGCTTGCTCCCTGCTGTTAATCAGGACCCACGCTCAGAGCTCACATTCGCACAGCATTTTAAGGCCTGCAAAGTGATTTACATAAGTGAGTTTTCCTGACCTCCCTATCAACCCTGTGAGGTGGACGCTCTTATGCTCTCTGTCTTACAGGTGAGGAAATTGAGGTTCAGAGAGCTTAACTAGCTTTTCCACGGTCACGCCACGCCAAAGTTTTGAGGCAGAATTCAAACCCTGATCTTCTTAGCTCAAAATCCCAGATTTTTTGAACATCTCTACCCGGAAGGCCAGCGACACCATCGGCCAGAATAGGGACTCATTATGAAGGCACAGCTTGGGAACGGGGACGGGATAGCGGAGAACGTCTTGGAACATGGAATAGCACAGACAATTTGTGCAGCTGTGAAGAGTCCACAGTTCCACAGAACACAGGCATCACACACGCTCTATCCCGAACAGATTAAAATGTAACCGGGAAGCATTCAGCCAAACAAAAATCAAACAGACGTAACATTAACATGCGGATTTCTACGTCAAGGTATCGACTGCGATGCTCAGTTTGTACCTGAGTTTGCCACAGCTATTGCGGGGGATATTGGGACAACTTTGGAGTCAGAAGACCTGCATCCAAGTCGCCCAGTATATGCCAGCCACGTGCCCGTGGCCTCTAGGATTCGTTTTTCTCGTCTATGGAATGAAGAGGCTGAAATAGATCATCTCTAAGGTGATTACTTCCAGCTCTAAATGAATGATCCTAAGACATACTTTCTGTGTGACCCTGGAGAGGTCGCTGAACCTCTTGGTCACTGAGTCATAAAGGGACTGCTAATCTGTATCAGAGGAGGGACTTTCCATACTGAGAGTTCCTAACTGATTTTTTTTTTAAATCACAAAAATCCATTCAAATTTGAGGCAGATATGAGTTCTATTGACTTCAAATCTATATCTCCCCTCCCAGTTTTCTATATGTATACACAATTCTTTTTGTGGACAGGTCTCATGTCCATAACTGTATATAGCTAACAAAATTGTAGCATTAGAGCTTTGTGGGTTTGGTTTGGTTTTGTTTTGTTTTTTGAGATCTTATCCCCTTCACACTCAGGACACTCATTTGGTGAGAGTGAGGCATCCTTATCTCCTGGCAGTCCCTCGTCACCCCAGGTTTTAGTCCAGCAAGGCTTCCCTGATCTGTCGCTTCCTTTTCTTATAGGAGACACTTTCTCAAAACCATTTTGCAAACCAAAGTGCTTTCAATCCACTCGAAAAGTCAACCATTAAATTGTACTCAGAAGGTAAGGTGGAGTCAACAAATAGAACATAAGAGGAAACACAGAAAGATTTGGTCTTTTAGACAGGGCTAAGCGATAAGAATCCTTCTAACAAAATTAAATCGATGATTATTGAATTTCCAGCAGGGGAATTAAAAAGAGAAAGACGACTCGAACAATGAAATCACAGGCCCCAGCGTTAGGCCCCTTCCATCCCAGGACTCACACATCCGCAGAATATTTAATGCTCTCTTTCTCCAGCTGCCTCATTAATTAAGGCAGGAAGCTCACAATATGATGAACTGCGAGATACTAACTTAATTCACTGAAAGGCGGCAGATGCAGGTAATCAATTGCCTTCAGTAAAGACTCTTTATTTAAAAATACAATACCAAGTCCATCGGTCTGCAAGAATTTCAGAAACCAGGCAATCAAGAAGAATCTATAGCTGCAAAAATGTTTCAAATGATTATGAGGTACCAGGCAATGGCAGGTGTAAGAATCAATTAGGCGAGATTTGCTTTCTCCAGAGGAGTCTATCTAGGTTCTGGGGTGCTTGTCTCCTTGGCAGACACCTACTATGAGGACAGGAAACAGAAGGCAGGGTGGAGGTAAACTGCTTCCACATTCTCTTTGTCCCATTAAACTAAGATAAATACAGCTAGGTTTTAGTTGTTTTCTTTTTTTTTTAAGCCTCAATGGAAAGATGAAAACATTAATGCTATCCAAGTAACTTCTGTGGCCCCTAGGAAAAGCGATTTGTGAGTTCACTGAGTTCAGTTATGCTGCTGCGACTCAGATGGGAGGGAGCCCCACATACTCTTCTGGGCTGGGGGGTCTCCCTTCTAGGCAGCATGGACAGCTCTGCGTGTCAAGGGAAGTAGCCCAGCTGGAGTCCACACAAGGCAAGGCAGAGGCAGCCTGTGTACACAGAAATGCTAAATAGCTGCTTATGAGCCTAGCTCTCCATCTGGAAGGGCCCAAAGAAGCCAATGGGCACAAGCCCCTCATTTTACAGGTGAAAAAACCAAGGTCTGGAGAAGAAAGGTGACTTGCCTCTGGTTGCACTAATAAGTACCAAGGTAGGAATGAGATTCGGTAGCCTGGGAGACCCTAGGCTCAGAAATCTGAGACCTAAACAACCTGCAAGGCCACGTAGTCGAATCCCTTCATTTTCTAGGTGGGGAGACTGAGGCACAGAGAGGTCAGGTCTCCCAATTCCAGGTCCAGCCTTTTGGCCCCTCTGCTGCTCTCCCTACCCACTGTACCACAGTGCAGGGTCAGAAGGATAGGGACAGAACAGTGTAACACAAATGGACTCACAGCATCTCACAAGGGCTCGGGAATAGGAAGCCACAAACAAGAGCACTGACTTTTGAGTCAGAAGGCCTGAATTCAAATCCTCCCTCTGTGTGACCTTGGTCAAGTCATTTAATTTAGCTGAGTCTCAGCTTCCTTATCTGTAAAGTGGAACAATGAGATCACCTCCACTACCAGGAGATTGTGAGGTTCAGTTGAGATAATGTGTGCAAACCACTTTGCAAACCGTAAAGAATTTTGTAAATGTCAATGACAGCTGGGGTGGTGATGTTTTTTCTGTCCAGCACCTCCTGCTGAAATCACTGCCTGTGAGAAAGGTGGTGCTCCCAAGAGTAAAGGGGAAGTTTGGAAGGCAGGCAGGGTCTTTCCTGCTCGGTTTTGGAGATGATGAGTGTAAGATGCCCAGGGCTATTCAAGGTTCCAGGTTCTAGAGGCAGCTGGAGACTCAAGGCTGTTGCTGAGGAGAGAGTCAGAGGCCAGAAATCACCTGCATAGACATCACGGTGGAACCCACGGGAGCTGATGAGATCACGGACTGCCGGGGCACAGCCCCACCCACTTATTTCGTGAGGGCGCATATTGTCTGTGGTTTCGCCCCTGTTATGCTTCAGTTGGACACTTTCCCTGGAACATAATAGGTTCTGGAGTTTGTTGAATTGAAGCACTAATGTATGTTATTTTGGGTGTCCCCAACGGTCAGGAATATTTTTCTTGTGTTGAGCTGGAATCTGTCTTCCTGTAACTTCCAACTTTGGACCCTCCTTCTGTCTTCAGAATAAATCAGTTCCCCTGCTCCATTTACGGTGGGCACAGAGCATAAGCTGGGAGCTGTCATATCTGAGTACACTCAAGCCGCACTTTAGGAATCCCTAAAGCTATGACGACCTTCGATTCTCCTCCAAAATAAACATCTTCCTTCCTGATTCCTGCGTGGCATCAGAAGATTTCGAGCTCCTTCCCCACCCCGTGCACCTTCTCTGGGGATGTGCCTTCCGTTGTCAGTGTCATTTTTAAAGGAGGTGCCAAGACAGATGATCACATTCCAGTCTGGCATTTCCCAGCACAGAATCCATTTGTACCTTTTACTACCCCCATTCTTTTCTGGGCATTTTTGGGGGAAATAGGCTTGTGATTTCTCTGTGGAAACAGACTTTGTCATTGCTAATGTCTCTCCACTGATGTAGATCAGCATCTTTTTGCAGCCTAGAGAGTCTCCCGAGGCACTGGAAGGTGACCAAGATGACTCATACAGGCAGTATGTGGCAAAGGCGGACCTCAAACCCAGGACTTCCTGCCTCCAAGGCCAGATCTCTAGCCACCACGCCACACTGCCTGGTCATCCGCATCCCTGCGCTGACTCCTGCTGATCTCGCTGTCGATGTGAGCGTTTGCCAAGCTTGGTCCTTCTGGAGAATGACCTTCACACATCCTAGCTGCTTCCTCCGGTGGAAGAGAAGACGGTGCCTCCTTCACGTGTGCAGAGGTTGTGAGCGTAAACTGACGTTGTCTGTGCAAAGGGTCTGACATCGAGATGTGGTAGCTCCCTGGCTGTAAATGCCCCTCCCCCTCACTCCCAATGTCTCCTGGCGTTTTTAATCCCCTCCCCCTTCCCAACACATCCACCTGAAACGCACTTGTCTCTCATCCTTTTGTTCCATAAGCAAAATCAATAAGTATGTCTTACTCTTAACCTAGGTAGCCTCCCTTTATCTCCCCACTGAGACCTCTCTCCAAACTGCCTGGGGTAGCAAGAGTAGGTTGCTCAGAGGACATAGCTCTTAGCGGCCTTCAAGGCACAGTCCAGGGCAGTGCAATGTCTCCAGAGAAGGAACATTTAAATACAAGGCTGAATGCTAATAACAGGACATCTGGATTTCTATAGATGACATGGTAAAGTGAATACAGAACAGTTCTTAGAATATAATAGGTGCCCCAAAAGTGTTTATTAACTGGCTGACTGAGGAAGAACTGAGTTCTAATGTTGCCTTAAACATTTGCTAGCTGTGTGACCCTGGACAACTCCACTGACCTCTCTGAGCCTGAGTTTCCACATCTAAAAAATGGGGGATAATAGTAGTGACCGCTTCATGAAGTCATGTGACAATGAGCTGAGATCCAATGTAAGAACCTTTATGAGCAAAAAGTCTTCCATAAAAAGGGGCTATTGTCATTATTAGACACAAAGATACATTATGGGTTTGAGGAAGCGATGGAGTTTAGGAGCTAAAAAGCAGGGGAGGTGTTAAAAGGAAAACCTGAGATAGGCAGCAAACTGAACCTGGAATTAGAAAGAACTGGGTTCAAATGCTAATTCCAAGATTTCTACAGGCTGTGAGATGCATGGAAAATAACGAAATCTTTTAATGACCCAGGCAATTCTCTGAGAATCAGTTACTGATGGGCATCCATCTGCATAAGTGGAGGGACTGTCCAAACTAGAAATTCCTCCAACGATTTCATCACCATTTTGGTACAGGAAAACAAACAAAAACCAAACAAGAACACGTGGAAAACAGGAATGCCCATGCCTAAGCAGCTTAGAGAGACAGAGTTCTTCTTGGCACAGAGAGATTCACAGAACTAATAAAGTGATTTTATTTGGCTTCAAGATGTCCCTCTCTCAGCTCCATGTACCAACCCCAAACCGGATAGACGGTGCTTTTCCTGTATAAACTGTGCCTGGAGAACTCCAGCATCAAGAAGATAACTAAGTAGATTTCTGGCTGTTCCCAGATTTTGAAGCAATCTTCAGCCTCTGTGCATTTGAACACGGTGGAAGACACTCACCCCTTTTTTTGCATCATTCTTTGAGAACCTGGATCTCCAGTCTAGACTCAGCTAAGGTGCTGCCTATGAAGTCTCCCTCATCCTTCAAGCTGAAAGTGATCTCTTTTCCTTCTAGAACCTTTAAGATTTGGGTCTTTGTGTAGACCCAAATCACTTCCAATCTTGATGTGCTAATGAGTGTGCGTGTACTATGCCTGCAGTGAGTAAGTCAACAGTCAGCATTTGTTAGGTACTTACAATGTGCTGGATGCTGTGCTAAGTAAGGAGGGTGGAGAGAGGACAAAAATGTGGTCACGGCTCACAGAGCATGAGCTCTGACGGGTGAGATGACCAGGCTGTGCTGGAGCCAGGCAGAGTAGGCTACCAGGAGCCAACGGCAAAATTTTCAGTGTGAATATTCACAAGGCAGAAAGCAGCAATGCTGTGAAATCAGGGGAATTTGTTATTCTGTTTATTTTGTAGACTTAGAAAGTGAAGAAGAGAACGTTAATAATGTAGGTTAAAGTTAAAAATGGTTGTATATAAAGGTTTTTTTTTTCTTTCAGAGAGCTGGTTGTTAAACATTCACCAGTGCCACCCTGGCGGACACATGCGAATGACTGCCCCCAGACAACAGCCCTATGGTGAAGATAAAATGAAATCTAAGAGAGGAAGCATGAGCAGGACTGGAAGGGACTGGAGGCCCAGAGAAGCCTCTTGATGAAGGTGGGGTTTCAGCTGAATTTTGAAGGAGGCCAGGTAAGGCAGGAGGGAGAGTGTTCCAAGCACTGGACACAGAAAGTACAAAGACACAGAGGCAGGATACTGACCAGCAGGAAGGACAGTGCTGCAAGGATGTTGTAGACTAAGGCTGTGAAGGCAGTGAGGCATGGAAAGGCTGGAAAGATGAAAAAGGGTGAGGTTGTGGGGAGCTCTGAGTGATAGGATGCTAGGTTCAGTTCTGAAGGTAAGAGAATCACTGGAGATGTTTGAGCTGGGTGCATTAGGATGGCCAGACAGGAGGCTTTGGTGGGAGGATGGAGGTTGAATGGGAAGGGGAGAGACTAGGGGTAGGCAGACCCAACATCATGGTGGGGATGCCTCTGCCAGAGTGACTGTGGGGTCAGGGGAGAGAAGGGAGTGTATTTGAGAAATCCAAGAAAATAGCAACAATCAGACTTTGGCAAAGATTTAGTATGGGAAAGGTGAGTGTCAGTGAGAAGCAGAGGACAAGCTGGAGTGATCAGGAGGAAGATAGTTCTCTAGGCAGTGACAGAAAATTTGAGAAAAGGGTGAATCCGTGATAAGTCTGGCTGTGGACACGTTGACTTTGTGTTGCCTCCAGGACACCCAACTTTGATGTCTGATGATGGCGGGCAGCTGGGGGTAGGGCAGGTTGTAAGAATGATGCTCAGGAGGGAGCTCCGGGCTAGATACAGAGATCTGGGAGTCCTTGAACCAATGGGAGTGGATGAGATCACCAGAAAGGCAGGATAAAGGCAGAAGAGAAGAAGGCCCATTTCCATGGTTGGGGAGGGTGAACTGATAATGTCCAGCAAAGGAGACTGAGAGAGAGGTCAAAGAGGAAGAAGGAGAAGCAGGAAGACCAACATCAGGAAGACCCGGTGAGAGAGCAGTGTCAAGGAGAAGAGGACCATCAACAATAGCACAGTTTGCAAAGAGGTCAGGAGAGTTGAAGATTGGGGGAGGCCACTGAATTTGTCACTTAAGAGATCAGTGCTAACTTTGGAGAGTGCAGTTTCCATTGAAGAATAAGGGCACAAGGCAGATTGCAGTGGGTTTGAATTCCCTGGGAGGAGAGGAAGGCGAGGTACCTAGTGATGAAAACTTTCCTGAGGTTCTCAACTGAGGAGAGAAGGGAAGGAGGAAAATATTGAGTGGGATAGTCCGATCAAGTGAAGGGTTTTTAAGGACATGGGAGACACAGCTGTGTACACACACACACAGGAGTTAAGCCAAAAAGAGAGTGACATTTAGAGAGAGGATTGGCATGTTGGCAGCAGTCTGCTAGAGAAGACAGGTTGGGATGGGACCAAGGGGGCAGCGAGAGGGGCTTGTGCTGGACAGAACAGCTTCATTATCTTTGTATCCCCAGGGACGAAAAAAGCACCTTGGAGATATATGACTGGTGCTTAATAAGTGCTGTTTGAATGTTAATTGTTGAATGGATCTGCCCGTGTCCATCCAGACCAGAGGCTCTTTGTTGCTCAATAATCGTTGATTTTATTTAATCTGCTCTAGACTCTTTTTTTTCACCAGCAGATGTCCTTGAATCAAAGTCAAATCGACAAGCATCTATGTGCCTACTATGTGCCAAACACTGTGGAGGGAAAAGGTGAAAAGAGGGCTTTCTAAAAGTTCCCATGTCCCCTGAACTGAGAGTCTTGAGTCACCGTGTTCACACAAGGGAAAACAAATGATAGAATTTTTTCAATCTATTGGGAAATACAGCCTGATAATGGAAATGCACTTATAATTATAGCCACAAAATTGCCCGCAGGAAAGCAGCAGTGATGGGGCTGGCTATCTTATTTTCTTGCAAATCCTTTAAAAATAAGTCACAGTTGTATTATCCAGAGCACATTGAGAAAAGCCAGCCATACTGCTCTTTGCTGAATGGAGTCTCAGCTCAGTTCATGGGTTCCTTGGTGCCATAGTTTACAAATGCCGACATTAATTTATGGAATGAAATATGCAATAATAATACTTTTCTGCATGGAAATAACTGATAACCCCCTAAATACATATTAAAATGTGTTATTTATTCAGGGTGATTTCTCTCTGGATTGAAAATATGTAGTGTTTTAAAAGCGCCAAGTGTCGGAACAATGCAGAAACTCCACTAACAAAGTTGTGTCTCTGATTGTTATCTGACTTTCAGCTGCTCTGATTCTTTCTGTTTGCTAAAGACATCTATCTTTAGGCACAGGACTACTGTCTGCAGACACCGATTATTGAATAAAAGTCGATGCTAACTACTTTCAACAAAGAAATTGGACACAAATCATGGGGCAAATGAAACATTCATAGAGCATTCTGGTTCTGGGGAACTGGTATGCATCATTTCCAGAAATGTCCTCAGATTTCTTTGTATCATAGTCACAATTGGTGGAGGAGGAGCAAAGGGCATGCTGGGACTTCTTCAAGTCATATAGCACACCTGACGTGGAACTTGAGAGCAGATTTACCTGTCTCTTTTTTGGCTTAATTTTTCAAGGATAAACTATGGGTGACCTAAAACAAATCCACTAAGCCTTAGAAAAATAAAGCATGCATCTTGTGTGACTGCTGTCTTCTCCTTTTACTGATTTAACTAAATGTTTCTCTCCCATCTTCAAAACAGAGAGACAATTAGACATGTTTTCCCCTCTCCAAGTACAGAGCCTTTCAGTTGATTTTGATTTGGGTTACCCTCCTACTTTCGCAACTCTCATGAATATTCATGGATCCTATGTGAAATCAGCTCTTTCGGCCAGCAAAGGAGACATTCAGCAGGCTGATGACACGCTAGTCATAGAGCAAAGCACAGGAGAACATCAATTTCAACTATCAATCTGCAGGTTCCAAGCCAGTAGTGCAGCCAAATGAGGCCCAGGGAGCACGTGCCACTCCTTCCCTCCAGAATACTTCTCCTGAAACTCTTGTCCTTACTGTTATAAAACGTGTTTTCTTGTTGCCACAAAAAGGTCTCCAAATCAAATCCAGTGGAGAAAATTTGGATGTTTAGAAATTTTAAAGATGAAGTTTCTTACTTGTCTACTTCCTCTGCACCGCGCCCCACCCCCAACTTTAGGCATTCCAGTATTTCACCAAAGACAGATGTTATTTATATCCACACCACTTTCTGCTCTCTTGCGGAAAAGACAGCACGATGTATAATTCTCAAAAAGATCTGCCAATGCGAATCTTGGGACTGGTCCTGGAGAAAGCAGAAATTAGAAGGTGTGGGACTATAAAGAGAATACCAAAATGGTGGTAGGGAGGAATCACTTCCCCCTGTCTCTGTTAGGAGTTCTAAATCGTGGTGGGGTTTTATCCTGTGGAAGCTGACCTTCAGTATTTGATGGGGATGGCAAAGGGAGGGACATGTTTGAAAATGAATATAATCTAAACATGAAAGGGATCTTCTTTTTTAAAGAAGATCTAATGAAAAAACAAAGTTGAGAGATTGAACAACCACTGAGGGAAGGCAAATGGGATAGACAGCTAATTTACATAATTAATTTTAGATTTAGAATGACAGGAAACCCCCAGCACGTTGGGCCTCGATGGGGAGGATCATGGCCAAACTTCACAGAATGGGCAGGCATGTTTGGTTCATGATCATCATCCCTGGTGGTTATAACCATACTACTGAGATCATGGGTCCATTCACATATTGGAATGGAAACCCCCAATGTTAGGAACCTTGTGCAGCTCTGGATCGGGGTGATTTGACATCACTTTCCAAACAGCCCAATTCCCTCCAGTTCTCCTGCCCCTGAGAGTTCTGCCACACTGAGATCTTTTATAGCTTTCCCCAGCACTCAATGAAAGCAAATTCTGTTAGTCTGGGTTTTGAAAGTCTTCTCTTTCTGCCATAAAGTCCTATTCTAAAGCTTCCCTGTAGCATGAAGATTTTTAGGGCTATGGTACTAGACTACAAGGAGGCAGCTAGGTGGCTCAGTGGATAGAGTGCTAGGGCTCAAGTAAGGCAGACCTAAGTTCAGATCTGACCTCAGACACTTCCTAGCTGTGTGACCATGGGCAAGTTACTTAACCTCTGTTTGCCTCAGTTTCCTCATCTGTAACCACTCCAGTATCTCTGCCAAGAATCCCACTGACAAAATGGTTCATGGGGTCATGGAGATGAACGACTGAGCAATAACTAGACACAATTTCTAGTAGGTCCTGCCAAGCAGAGTAGGCCTTGGGTCCACACCTAGTGGTGATGGAGGTGATCAAGGCCCAGTCTAGCTAAATATAGAGCGACTCATCACCCAAATAACAGACTTTTCGAGCTGGAAGGGCCCCTATGCACGGAAGGAGTCCCTACTTTAGGGAAAAGAGGTCACTAGGAATTATTATTACTATTTTAATTCTGGAAAAGTCCTAATACGTGGAAC